>BSBK01010885.1:0-152500 GCA_027943335.1 Chamaecyparis obtusa
AATATCTCACAAATCATTGATTGATAATGGATTTATAAATATTCCACTTCTACAAATATTGGCCAAGTTGACTTTCAAACATGAAAACTAGATCTTACAAGCTTACAACTTCTTAAGGATGTAATCCCTTCTTCTTGATGACATAACAAAACTCCAACCACCTTTACAATTGATTTCCATGAGTATATATAGTACTTCCTAGCTAAGATATTACAAAAAAAAATGAAATACTAGATAAAAGGATGCCTCCAACTACCTTTCTACAAATATTAAATGCATGATGTAATTTAATAAACACCTAAAGCATTTTATTAAATAAGGAAATTTCCAAAAAATTCTAAAAATTACACCTATGCACCTTAATAAATAAAAAGTTATGAAAAATAAACTTTATGATTTTTTTTATTTTCTTTCATTACATGTTCATCTCTTTCTATCTATCATTTGTTTGGATGATGCAATATTGTTCTTACACCCTAGATGCTCCCACATCACTTCCATAATAAGAGACTAGGTCAATCCTCAAAATCCATCTAAACAAAGATTTATTTTAAGTAGAAATAAAAATGTGTTCTAATGATTATTAAGCATGCAATGTTAATTTACCAAGATATAAAACCATCTAATCTAATCAACAAGGAATCAAACACAAGCCGCTTGACATTAGAAAATAAGATAACAAAAAAAATAAAGTGCAAACACCATGGTACGTAGAGACACTAAACCACATAGGTGCAGTCGTTTATCCACCGAAAATATTCTCCAGCTGCATTGTGTTAGACAAGTAGCACAAAGACATCAAAGTGCAAGTGGATACTTCAAAGTGTGCATATACTGCATCACTACATGCATACACCGATTGAAAGATGGAAATTTTCAAAGACATAAAAGTCTCAAACTAGTGGCACAGAGACACTACTCTATAAGAAGAGGTGTTGATCAATGTACACAATGAAATATAGGCACATATACCAATTTGAAAGGTGCCCTTGATTTTTTTTTTTTTTGACAAAACCTACATTGAATCTAATATATGGCTAAAATATGAGTAGCTCCACATTGGGGGAATACTAAATACACATAATCAAGGCTAAATTACTTGATATAATAAACCTATACATGAATGCATAAATAATAAGAGCATGGTATTGATAAAGAAAAAGTACTAAAGGGAAGGGAAAATAGATATAAATGATTACAACATGATTGATAATATAGTCATTGGCTCCACTTCACCACTTCTTTGTTGGTCCCCAATAGTGACTTGTCATGCCACCAATCCATGTGGACTCTCAAACCCAAACCACTTTTCTCATAAAGATAATCACAAAATCCAAGCAAGGAAAAAAGTACACAAGGAAAGTAGGAATACAAAAATTCCATGCAAGTTCATACAATCAAGGAATGACATAACATAGCCCAATGCAACTCACATATAGTAAGATACCAAGTCACATACATGTAAGGTCACTAGTGAAATATAAATAGTGGTTTGATGCAAAGACTCGAGAGTGGGAGTGTTATCACATGCTACATGGTGGTCCATGTGGCTTCGATAAATCCTTCTCAAACAAGGATGATCTAATAATAAATAAAAATATCCATAGATGGCTAAGCTAACTATACCATATCAAAATTCTCAAACACAAAGATACTATGCCATATCAACATCCTTAGACAACAAGGTAGTTTTAATAATTATTGTTAATATATTTTTTCCATTCATTTAATCATTAGTTTATTAAGAAATCTCAATGGGTTACCTTGATGACCAATTTGTGTCCCAACCCACTATGGAGAGCCACTCTACTCCACTACTCAAACACCAAAAAAAATCATCTTGTTACAGCAATGAGGAAAAATGCAAGACAATTTTTGAGATTGTCATTGAAGATTATTTTGGTGCTATAAGAAGGAGAATATTAAATGTATAGTCAATATAGGTTGTCATTGCTATCAACATGTTGATCCTTGATAAAATATAGAGTATTCATGACTATGATAGTATAGTATATATGCTATGTTTACTTTGACATTATATGTTTATGTGCTTCAATTTTGGGTCCACATTTCTTCATCATTACACACATGGATTCAAAGTTATAACAAGCTATGTTGGATTATAGAAGTGTTTATATTAAAGTTTTCATCTAATACAAGTCTAAGACATAAAAATAATGAGGTTAAAAAGCTTTTGATGGTAGTTTCTCTATTTTGTTTAGTACAAAATAAGTTCCTTTGGATGTCCACAATTTTTCTAGAGAATATATTTTTTCATGCGGTTTTGGAAAAAGATTAAGGATTCATTGAAGCATATTTTTTCCAACCGCCATCAATTTTTATTATATATTTTCCAACTTATTTGGATGAAACATGATAATTATTTTGGATGAAATGTGTGAAGTATTTTGGAAGCCAACTTGAAACATGAGAAGTATTTTGGATGAAATATAATATAACATATTTATGTTATCAAGCACCTAGTTTGTTGCAGGCATGAAGATTTGAAAAAGCTACACCTTACAAAGGTAGGATGTGTAGACAAGGAAAATAGCTATGGAACACTTTTTGATTTATGTCAAAGGGGGAGAGATTCAAGTGAAAAACCCCTACTTCCTTAGGGGGAGCTATGAAAAAGATATTGATAAAGTTTTATTAAGAAGGATACTTTTGGTTTGATGGTTTTTCAAATATGTTACCATCAATTCCAAAGGGGGAGATTATTGGAATTTTTGATGTTTGAGGTGTTTACATTCATGTTTTTTTATTGATGTCGACATATGTTTTAGTTGGATACATTAGAAGTTTCCTAAATACTAGTTATCATAGACCTACATGCAAAAATAATAGTTGTGTACGGAAAATGTATGATATTTTAGTATATGCAAACATCAAGTTGTGTGGAGGAAAGTATGTACACCTTATATCTAAGGTCACTGGATTTCATATTGTTATTTGCATGAGTTATAGCTGTTTTGGTGAAGAGTGACCAGTAAAAGAAAAGTGACAGAGGATTATGACAGAGATGGTCTCTGAGTTTTTTGGATAACTTGAATGGGAGCATGAGTTATGCTATGAAATCTTAAGGCATCACATAAGACACATGGGAGAAAATATTGTTAATCCTTGGGTTGCTAGGATCATGGTGATGTCATTTGTGGCATGTGGACTTGTGAAGACCTATTCAAGGATTACTAGAGGAGATAACTTGTTCAGTGGATGATGAGCATGGATTATTGATCTTGGCACTTAAATGATGATTTACATCTTTAATTTATTTGTTTAAGGTACCGTTTGTATCTTAGAAATGGTCTATGTAATTATTTATGCATTGGAAAAGTCTTAATAGGTCGACCTAATTACTTATTGTAAATTTTATAAAGGAAAATCATTCCTTGTTGTAGTTATAAAATAGATAGATAAAGACTATGAAAATGTGGGTGTAAATAAATGATTATGCTTGTAATGGATTTCATTGGAACTATATAGGAAAAGCAAGTTTCTATCATTTAGTTCATTTTTACAAGTATGCTTTCATACTTCTCTTTAAAATGGATCTAGAAGGTGGGTTTAACCTTCACATTAAAAAAGTGTGATGGGGTAGTGAGTTCTTCATTTCATTCAAATCCTAATAGGGTTGAAGGGACCCCTAATAGGGTATTTCCTTTAAAAGGGACTTTGTACTGGATGTAATAATCAACTTCTAATAGGGCTAGATCTCCTAACTATAATACTATATTTAAGTGCATTATTTGTGGACATCATTCCCACTAAGTTTTTTTTCCCTTAATAGGGTTTTTTCTTGACAACAAATACTTGTGTTATGGTGTTGTTCTTGAAGTGTTCATATTTTCATTAAGTAATTTGTTAATAATTTTAAATTTTAAATATTTGTCACACAACTGAGTCACCCCCATATTTATTGTGTTATTCGTAACAATAATTTCTCATGAAACCTAATAAATAACACATCAAACTGTGAAATCCAAAGTGTGTTAGAGTAACAATGTCATAATCAACTAAGAGGGGGGGGAGGCTAACTCAGTTGATGCCAATAAACAATACTTTAAAATTTAAGTTCAAACTTATTGGTGAAAACAAAATACTGAACTGAAAAGTAAATGTAGTAATATCACACATAAACATGAACACCAAGATTTGTTCTAAAAAAAACCTTGTTAAGGGGAAAACCTCGATAGGGATGGTACCCAAAAATATCTGCACTATGAGTATAATAACCCTATTAAGAGTTATGAACCTGTTAGGAGTTGAGTATTACAATAGGAAGGTCCTAGTTAAAGGATAGACCTTGTTAGGAGTCTTGTACAATGTGATCCTTGTTAAGGAATTGACCTTGCTAAGATTCCAACCCTGATAGAGGCAATAAATTTTTTAGGGGTGCACAATAGATCAACTTGATCAAGGGATTTGAGAGTTAAAGCCACCCTCAAGTTCTCCAAACCTCACAACTTTAAGGGTAAGATAATTCTTATCTAAAACTACTTCGAGCATTCAACCACTACCAAGAAAGCTCCATGTTGTGCCCAAATGCAAAACTACTATTATCCAAATAGCTACCAATGCAGCCTCAAGCTCGCATTCACCTCTGCAATAGTTTTTTTTTACAATTATTTTTCTTACATATTTTGTAAGGATCTCAATCCTTATATACAAGTTACAACTATTAAATCTTGTTCGGCTTAAATAGGATAAATCCTATTTACAAAATACAAAGAGACCCATGCTAAGATGCACATGACACCTCTTACAATGTTACAACATAAAATTTACATCAATTAATCATCCTAATCCATAAATCAAGCTCGCTCATCAAATTACTTGAAACATGTTCCAAGTCATCATCCAAATAGGTCTTTTCCAATACACATGCCATAGATAGCATCACCTATATGATCAAAAATTTATATGATCACAATAATCTCTCTAGCCGGTCTCCAAAATGAACTTATGTTCTCTCATCATGAATTAAAAACCCATGAATGCTATCCACAAAGTTTTGCAATCAATTCTATAAAAATCATAGTTTCTATCTCTTGAAAAACAATCATTAATAAATCAACCATAACTTTGTCAGATTAATTCATAAGAATGTGCGATCAGAGGTAGTGACCCATGACATCATTTAGATTCTCCATCTAACTTCCCATGTGCTAATTCATTGACAACTTCAAGGGTAAGACAATTCTAATCTAAAATTCCTTCCAACATTCAACCACTACCAAGAAAGCTTCATCTTGTGCCCAAATGCACAACTACTATTCTCCAAATATCTACTAATGCATCCTCAAGCTCGCATTCACCTTTGTAATATTTTTTTTTATAATTATTTTTCTTACATATTTTCCAAGGAGCTCAATCCTTATATACAAGTTACAACAATTAAATCATGTTTGGCCTACATAGGATAAATCCTATTTAAAAAATACAAATAGACCCATGCTAAGATTCACAATAAACCTCTTACAATGTTACAACATAAAAAATACATCAATTAATCATCCAGATCCATAAATCAAGCTCTCTCATCAAATTACTTGAAATGTATTCCAAGTCATCCTCCAAATAGGTCTTTGCCAATACACATGCCATAGATGATGTCACCTATATGATCAAAATTCATATGATCACAATAATATCTCTATCTAGTGTCTAAAATGAACCTATGTTCTCTCATCATGGCTTAAAAAACCATGAATGCTATCCACAAAGTTTTGCAATCAATTCTATGAAAATCATAGTTTCTATCTCTTGAAAAATAGTCATCAATAAATCAACTATAACTCTGTCATATCAATTCATAAGCATGTGTGATCATACCCAGTGACCCAAGACATCATGTAGATTCTCCATCTAAGTTCCCATGTGCTAATTTATTGTAGTGTGTCCATATAATTCACTGCAACTTGTCTGCAAGCTTCTCTGTATAACCAATCAATAACATATGTTGTCATCAATGACAAACACTAAGTGCTAGTATCGATATAGTCTTCCAAAAATCTCCCAAACATATTAGAATGCAATAATTCTAATCCAACTTCCAACAATCTCCCCCTTTGGAATTGATGGTAACATATGAGTAAAACCATCAACACAAAGGTCCAAGGTGCATACTCTGTCTACTTCATATGTTTTCTCTTCTTAATATGACCTTCTTAATATCCTCTTTAAAGGCTCCTAATATTTTTGTATTGTAGCTCCCCCTTGGAGAAATATTTCTCCAGCTTGATATCAATTGTTGTCTTCTTTTCAGCTACAAGAGGGTTATTGACATCCCCTTTCATGTACTCTGCTTGTAAAGCTAAAGGGTTGTTACATCTCTCCCCCAAACAAACTAAAGGGTTTTTCTTAGTATATCTCTCCCCCTTTGACATCAATGAAAAAGGGTGCCATAGTGTCTCCTCAAAGTAGTACAATAGGTTCCAAACCACCTAGATATCTTCTATGTGCTCAAACAATTACTCTCATATAGGATTAAATGACTACATTCAGTCCTAAAAATAATGCTCTCAATGTATGAGGAGTGATGCATCTCTGCATTTCCTTTAGTTGTCAATAGGAAGGAATCTAACCCCAAGTCTACCTCTAAGACACTCAAAGGTCTCTTTTTTTAGTGGCTCAGTGATGATATCTGCAATATGCTCCTTAGTATTCACATACTCTATTTTCACTTCTTTCTCTGCTACCCTATCTCTAAAGAAATGATACTTTATTGCTATATGTTTTGTCTTAGATTGCATAATAGGATTATTTGACATATTTACCATGATAGTATTGTCACAATGGATAGTGAATGAATCTTCAAGACATACTCCAATATCCTTCAATATTTTCTTCATCCATATGATTTGTGTATAATTGATTATTTCTGTAACATACTCTAATTCTACTGTAGACTGAGTAATATAGTTATGCTTCTTGCTAAGCCATGATATCAACCTTTTACCAAGGAAGAATGTTTTTCCACTTGTACTCTTTCTATCATCTACATTCCTCACCCAATCAACATCAGTGAAAGCATGAAATGTAAATTCCTTTGATCTATCATACCATAGACCAAAATCAACTATACCCTTTATATATTTGAATATCCTTTTCATTGCCATAAAGTGAGACTCTTTAGGGTCTTCTTGAAATCTTGCAACAATTCCAACTGCATTAGCAATATCAGGTCTAGTATGTGTTAGATACTGAATAACTCCAATCATTGATATTTACTTTGTCTATGGTACATTCTTTTCTTCATCCTCTAAAGATAACATAGTTCTAGTTACCATAGGAGTTCCAATAGGTTTATTCTCATCCATGCCAAACATTTTCAATAGTTTTTTAAGATATTTGGTCTGAGATATGAATATCCCTTTCTTACTTTGATTGATCTACAATCCAAGGAAGAATTTCATCTCCCTAATCATAGACATTTCAAATTCACTTTCCATCTCATATGCAAACTTATTACTCATTGCATGATTTCCTACAAAGATAATATCATAAAAAAAAACTTCAACAATCAAGATACCTTCTTCATTATTTCTTAAGTATAGATTATTGTGAGCATTTCCTTTCTTGAATCCCAAATGAATTAGATACTTATCCAATCTTGCATACTAAGCTCTTGGTGCTTGTTTCAAACCATACAAATCCATCTTCAATCTGAGAACTAGATCTTTATTTCCTGATAAAGGAAATCCATTAGGTTTCTCAAGGTATACTTCCTCTTCCAAATCTCCATTAAGAAAAGTTTATTTCACATCCATTTGATATACTTTGAAATTCTTATAAGCAACATAAGCTAAGAATAACGTTATTGTATCAATCCTAGCAACAAGTGCAAAGGTTTCTTCAAAATCAATTCCTTCTTGTTGTGAATACTCTTTACACACCAATATAGCTTTATTTATAACAAAAACTCCTTCTTCATTCATCTTTTTTTTGAATACCCACTTAGTACCAATCACATTTTTGTCATTAGGCCTTGGAACCAACTCCCAAGTTTTTTTCTTTTGAATTTTCTCCGATTCTTCCTTCATTGATTTGATCCACGATTCATCTATGCATGCCTCATCCATGGAATGTGGTTCTACTTGCAAAATCAAGAAAATGACATTTGTTGTTTGTAACCTCTCATCTCTATTCTATGATCTTGTTTTATTTCCCTTACTATTGTCACTAATGATTTGATCCTTAGGATGATATAATTGAATATATATGGCTGTGTTCTACTCCTTCAGCTCCACACTTATGCCATTTTCAATCATCAAAACATCATGAGATGCTTCATTTTCTTTATTCTCATCATCATTCTCTATTATTTGCACATTTTTTTGATTTGCATTCACATTTTCAAATGTAATCTCATAGGGGTTAGAGTAACAATACCTTTCTCTACCATGAAACCTTTAATAAAATCTCACATTAGCACTTTCAATCAGTTTCCTAGTTATCATAGTGTAACATCTATAAGATTTTATTCTAGTAGAATAGCCAAGGAATATACCTTCATCACTTCTAGTATCAAATTTTCCTATGAATTCATCTCTCTTAATGTAGCAGTTACTTCCAAATATTTTGAAATAACTAATAGTAGGTGTCTTACCATACCATAGCTCAAATGGTGTCTTGCATGTACCTTCTCTAATTTTTACTCTATTCATTATGTATATTGATGTATTGACTGCTTCTCTCTAATGCATATGTAGAACTTTTCCTTCTATCAATATGGTTCTTTCCGCATCAAGAACTATTATGTTTCTTCTTTCAACAACTCCATTTTGATGTGGTGTCCTAGGTGCAGAACTATGCCTCATAATAACATGCTTCTCAAAAAAGGTATTGAATTCATGTGAAGTGAACTCTCCACCTATATCTGATCTCAAACACTTTATCTTCAAGCCTATCTCATTCTCAATGTTTACCTTATAAAACTTATAAATCTTAAATGCTTCTAATTTTTCTCTAAGAAATCCAACCCACACTATTCTAGACTAATCATCAGTGAATATGATAAAGTACATGTCTCCAAAGTATGACTTGGTCTGAGTAGGTCCACAAAGATATGTATGAATTATCTTCAACTTTTTTCTTGTTTAATATCCTTTTCTTGCAAAACTGCTTCTTGTATGCTTTCCCAAAACACATTCTCTACATGTAGTGTTAGAAGGTTTCACTATCTTAGGTAGATCTCTAATAGAATTATTGTTAGATTCCTTTACCATGTTATCAAATTTGATATGACAAAACCTTCTATGCCATTACCAACTTTCATCAATCTTTACAAAAAAACAACTAACCTCAATAGTGTTCAACTGAAATATATTACCCCTAGTTTTAGTACCAGATGCGATCAAATCTCCATTAGCTCCTCTAATAGAGAAATGACAATCCTTTAATTCCAAATGATAACCCTTATCCATAAGTTTCCCAACACTCAACAAGTTATACTTTAAACCATCCACAAATAGTACATAATCAATGTTAGTTTTTCCATGCAAAGTAATTGATCCTTTACCAACAATCATCCTAGGAGTATTATCATGAAACCTTAAAACTCCACCATCAAACTTATTTAGCTAAATAAATCTATCCTTGTCACCAGTCATATGGTGTGAACATCCTCTATCAATTATCCAATCATTTTTCCTATCAACATGAGACTATAAATATTTTTATTCATGTATAGGATCCTCTTCTTTGATAGAAACAAAACCAAAAATATCATTGAATTCATCATCTAAATCTCCAGATCCATCACTAGCATAGTAACATTCCTTATCATTCTTGTACTTTCCATATTTGGGCTTATGCTTGGGTACTCTAGTTGGACATTTAGATTGAAAATGACCAACGTTATTACAGTTAAAACATTTCAAAGGTAATTTCCCTTCAAACTTACCTTTACCTTTCTTTTCTCTCCTAGCGATCAGGGCCATGATTTTCTCATCCACTAGGTAGTGCATCCTTTATCTCTACAATCTCAAATGTAGTCAACTTAGCCACTAAAATGTATCTGGTTAAATCCTTGTATTATGGTCTTGTATCCTCTAAGGCAAGAACTTTGGGTTTGTAGGCAGGAGTCACATATCTCAAAATATTTTCTAAGACTTCATCTTCTATATAAGTACCTCCATTATTTTTTATTCCAATCACACATTCAGAAACTCTTTGAACATGCATCCCTACTGTTTCATCATCTCTCATCTAAAGTGTTTGTTGGAATTAGGAGAGATAGGGTACTAAGAGGGGAGGGGTGAATCAGTGCCCACAAAAACTTTTACTTGTAAACCTTTTAGATTTATGACAGTAAACAATAATAACCTTCCAAAATAACTTGTACCTAATTGCATGTATCATCCATCCATTAAACTTGTGAAAGTAAATAACATGAAATCAACAATATAAAAATCACATAACACAAGTATTTTGGTAATGCAGAAACCCTTGTTAGAAGGTAAATACTGTGGTGGGGATGGCACCCACAAATTCTTCACTACTATAGATAGAAAAGGTTTGCATGTTAGGGCTACAAGTTTTGATCACTTTTGGTGATCTTACCCTGTTAGGAGTAACATATTAGATCAGCTAGATCTACCTAGTTATAGGATTTTAACAACACTAATGAAGTGTGCACTTGGTTAAGAGATTTACATAAGACTGTCAAGTCTACTCTGTTAAGAGATTTAGCCAAAAACTCTATTACAGTTGTGAGAAAGCAATAGGAAATTATCTTCTAATTAACAACTTAATTATCTGATATAGATCAATAAATACTGAATATATTTCACCTTTACTATGATGAATCTCTACTTTGAACTGCTCGATTAGCTTGCTCTAATTCTTCTTAATTTGATCTCCACTGTATATTGTTCTGCTCTGTCAACTGATAGTCTTGAAGTTAGGCAAGTTCTTCAAGTGCTCCTTAATTCATACATCAGTTCACACCACAAATGATGCAAACATACATTTATATAGCATACTACTTTATGCTGCTTTAACAAAATTAGCTTACAAATCTTAGACAAAACCCTAAGATCTACAGTATAGAAAAATGACCTAGATTGAACTATTACATAAGATATACATTGCATTTAATGAATAACTTGACAATAAATATTCCTCGATCTTAGTAAAAATTTTTTAGATCTATTGTAACCATTTGCATAGAAGAATGTGCCATTCTTGATTACTATGACATTTCCTGGGATCATCAATAAACACTATATAAACTTCTCGATGTATATTGGTGCTCGGTGTTTACTATCACTCAGTGTCGGTGTCTGCTAGTGCTTGGTAAACTATTTGATGCTTGGTGTATATGCTTAACTGACTGGTCTATTTTGCTTATAGTTACCGACTAGCTTCATATATGTAACCAACCAATATACTTTGATAACCTTTGATACTAATGACAACCTTTAATGCTCAATAGAGATAATAATCTCCCTCTTTGGCATTAGTATCAAAACTTGAATGTATATAGACAAAATTTTCTACATATAACTTATATCTCCACCATATACATATATACTTATTAAAATTTTTATTTACTCCCCCTCGGTGCATGCTCCCATTAATATGTAGTATACATAGTCATCTATGTACATATTTGGCATATTGACATATACATTGATTTCCCCCTTTTTGATAGTAATGCCAAATACAAAAGTTAAAATGTATACTCACATCTTGTCAAAAATGTGCTGATGGGTTTTCTTCGTAGACTCCAAGAGGTTTTCCCATTCCTCTTTCAAGTTGGTGAGAGAAAGGTGCACAAGACCGAGTTGTGCATGCATGTCAAAGATGTTATCCAACACAAAAAATTTTGGTGTTGCTACAAGTTGTTCTACTTTAACAATATGTTTCTCAAAAATCTTCAGGTATGGAAGGAGTTTTATCTGTAACTTTGTGACCTGATCTATGATCTTCTCTTCTTGTTTCTTGAGATCTTCTATCAACTGCCTAAGTTCTTGAACTCTATGAATGTGCTTTGAAAATCTTGTGGCTCGGTGATAGTTGCATTTGCATTGGTCTAGATTTCATCTTCTAGACCTTTGATCTTTTCATTGATCTCAATAGTGAAGGTTTCCATAGTGCATAGCTTCAGTAAGAATTGAAAAATTAACTAGGTTATAGATTTTATTTCAGTTTTTACCTCAGATAATTTGACCTTGTTTATTGCCACTTCTTGGTTGATTATTTTTCCCAGTTTGTCTTGAATCTTGGATTCTTCCCTTTCTTCAGTTCGCTTGTCAGCATCAATGTCCAGGGTATTTATCTTCTCAGTAAGTATAGCAAGTTGATCTATAATAGGAGTATTTTCATCAATGTTCACTTTAGGTACTACCTATTGTAAGATATCCCTAACATCCGTTAATATTTCTTTGCATTTAGTTTCTTGCTTCAACTTTTCTTGTGCTACTTTTCTTGTACATAGTTCCCCATATTTTCTCAATTCCTCAGGGCTAAGGGTCCTCGGGTCACACTCAGGTATTACTATAACTTCGTTTAGAGTGACCGACCCTTTTTCTTTCTTTTTCTTCTTCTTCTTCTCTGGTGCAAGGGGTGACTTCTTCACAATGGTGACAAGAACCTTGTCTTCTGCCTTTGGAGTATCCTTCTCAGTTGACACACTCTCTTCCTTCCTCTACTCCTTGGTAACCTATGTGTCGGTTGACTAAGTGGGAGCCTCAGATGTGGTGTCGGGTGGGGTCACCTTAGTTGCCTTAGGCTCATCTTGTGCCTTTATTTTTGTAGTAGTTGCCTCTATTCCTTCAGAATTATCTGTCTTTGTAGGTGTTTCAGTGTCTTGTTCCCTTGTAGTATCTTTATGTTGCTCAGGGTCTGAGCCATTGGGTTGTTCCTATGAAAGAATTTCTACTACTTCTACAAGTATAGGAAGCTTGCCCGATAATGATGTAAATGCACATTCAGTGACTTGAGCTTCATCTTGAGTGTTTGATGGTGCAATATTTACATCCTCACCATCCTTGTCATTAGGATCACCATTTGTGATATCCTTAATGAGTACATCATCATCAATTTTCTTCTTCATGTGCATCTCTACTGGATCCAGTGTATCCTGTGAAATATTTATGTCTTCCTTTTGTTTAGTTATATCAATTACCTTGATAAATGATATACCAAAGTCCTTAGGCTTCTCTACTACAGTATCATCAATTTAGATACCTTTTCCTTTGGAATGTTGTCTCTTTTTAGACAAATTTAAGAATGCATTTTGCTCAGCTTGTTCTTTGGATTTAAAAATTAATTTCCATAGGGAATCACTAGTCTCATCTACATCTACCACGTTCTCATCTAGTATCATCATAGATTGGTTCTTTATAACAAATATTGCTTGATGATTACCCATGTGTTCATTAATTTTTGCTAGGCTTAGATGTGGGGCTACCCGCACTAGAGATCTTTCTCTCTTTCTCTTCTTGGTGTCTAGTACATAAGCCCATTTTTTATTTATTCTGTCATCCAACTCCTTTGGTAATGTTATTTCAAATTCTAATGGAACTCTTTTAAAATTTATCATCATTTGGATGAATGCCTCTTCAATTTTGGTTTGATCCTCTTTTGACATTTTGTCAAATCTGCTAAGTTCCAGATCAACAAGGTCATCATTCTCAATTATATCTTCAATGATTTCATCTATTGACCTTACCTTGTTGTTGACCACTTTGAATTGACTAATTTCATCTTCATTTTTAGTATCCTCAAGGTCTTCTTTAACTCTTATCAATCTTCTCCTTTTCTTCGGTGCCTCAGCTACAACCTTGGGTCCTTTCTTTGCATATGTCTTTGTCGATATAGTAACCTTTCATTTTATTACCTTCTTTTCTTCCTTCTTCTATGGTGGTGAAGCTGCAGTTGATGACCTTGTGTGTGCACCTATCTGTACTAGTAATTGCCTCTTCTTTGGAGCTTCAGTAGGAGGAACCGGTGTAGCTTCTTGTTCTTCATCAGATTTGGTTTCCTCACTATCATACACCTTGTCAGCCAACATTAACTGACCTTCGATTGCCTGTTCAATAGGTGACTCCTTAGATGAGTCTGAATCCTTCTCAAATTTCTCAGATAAAAACTTTTTCATCTTCTTAGCCTTCCTAGACATTTTATTAATGCCCAAACCTATCGTGATTGTAGACTTAGCTTCTTCATAGGTTCCAAACCTAGTGGCCTTGGGATCTTTTGGTAGTGCTAGCAGTGCTTCAATAGATTTTAATTAGAAATCATAGTTCATTTCATAGCCCATAGGTGCTAGCCATTTTATTCTAGGTTCAACTGCTCTTATCATGGAATGATCTGTGTCTACTAGAAAACAAACATTCGTCTCAAATTTCTCAACTAATTCTCATGGAATTATACTTCTTTGATTCATCTTGGTCTTAAATTCTTTAAAATAATCATCAAAAGCTTTATTCAAATCAACTCCTACCTTGTTCATCATCTCGATAATCTATACAATTATCAGTTTATCTATTGTCCAATTTACTTTACCGATGCCAAGGAGATACTTTTGTATATAGAAAAATAAACAAACAAGGAGTGAACCAAACTTACATGTGTTTGACTTCTTTGACTTTATAGTCTTCATGTTTTCCTATAATTGGTGCAACAGTATTTCTGCAAGATCAATCTGGTGATCTTTCTTCATAATTTTGTGTGCCATGTTGACTACACTATAGGGTACACTATTTAATCTACTCGATTGAAATATTTTGTACCTGATCACATGTGACACAAATTTTACTTCTAGGTCTTTAATTGTTGAAATATTCAATGCTCATCCATCCCATGCAACTCTAGTGTTCTTCTCAACATCATCTCTTGAGGAACTTTGGAAAGCCTTTGCCTTGTCACTTGTAGGATAGCCAGTAACCCTACTGATCATTTTCTTTGTGACCTCTACTAGTTTATCCAACCAGAATTTTCCATCATGATACCGACTCAATATAATCCTTATCCAGTCTATTTTAAAAGATTGCGGAAAGTGTATGGCACATGATAACCCTGATTTCTCGATCTGGTCATATTTTGTTTTTAGTTTTCCATTGGTGCCACACAATTGTTGATATGCCACAATAGTCTCAAAATATCATACTTCTCCAATCTTGCAATGAATGAACTACCGTACATCTTCTATTAACAAAACCCTATTTGGGATGCTTGGAAAAGTTCCCATTAAATCCATTTTTGATGCAATCTTGGGGTGTGATTTGTACTTAGGTTCGTCAAAATTCACTCTAACAATTAGATTTACTTCTTCCTCAATACTATGTGATTTTCTTGTGGATGATGTAGATGCCATAAATCAATTTAGGGTTTCGGCAAGCAACAGGTTAATAAAGTGTTCGAAAGAAAATTTACTTACTTGGAGTCATCAAAGAGTGATGTTGGTTCAATCTACAGTAGCCTTGAATCCTTCTAAAAATCCTTTTAGCTTGAACTCTTTTTTGTGAAATCTTCACTCTTCGAGATTGCAATGTAAAAATGAACTCTGTTCCACATGTATTTATAGACTTTTTGATATTCCCACTCAAAATTTTGTGCATTAAATGCTTGACCTACTTTTTGGTTCATAACAACTATCAACTCGATGACAACTGTAAACTTTTATCCACTCGATTAACACAAGATTCCTTCATCAGTTCATAGTTGTGCTCAGTTAACCTTGAATAGTGATTACTGATGGGTAACCAACTCTCAGTCTAACTTTTACCGATTATGTAACTTTTCTAGCTCTTAACATATAAACCATAATGCATCTCTTTTCATGTAGATTTGGTATGTGCTCATCATATATAAGGAACTGTATGTAAAATGTGATCATTTTGAAATGTCAGTCCCATACATACCTATATCACCTTAAGTGGAGGTACCGATGTCACCCAATCCAGTGGATGAGGTTTCACCGACAGCATTACTTAACTCAACATTCTCTTTAGATTCCTTCTTCCACATAGTGTTCCTTATCTTCATGATATCTACAATAGTGTTTCCACTCTCAAATACATGATTTTCCTCTGGTGCTCGGTCTTTGTAGTCCTTTCTTAAATGACCAACTTTATGACAATGCATACATGCTATTCTAGTTCTTTTCCAGCTTCTTGATTGTCCAACCCATCTTTTCCTATTACAATTTTCTGCAATGTGCCCATATCTACCACATGCAATAGAGTTAGCCCATGTGTTATAATCCCAAATATAAGAGTTATCTTATCTCTTTGGTTGATTAGGCTTGCACTGTGTTTTCTACTTAGAAGTCCATACTTGTTTCATCTTAGCCTTACACTCTTGTGTAGTGTGTCCATGTTTATTACAAGTATAGCATATTTTCTCCATAGTAGTATTATTAGCAATATCATTTTATTTAGTTGTACACTCATAAGCTTGGTGACCATACTTACCACAATAATAACAATATCCATTGAACTTAGGAGTGACAGGAGGTTTACCTTGTGCTTTTCTTCTACACACATTAGATGTATGTCCTTGTTTTCCATAGTGATAACATGCCAACACTTTAGGTCTTTAATGTTTATTGTTGTTGACTTTTTTAGCTTGATGTGATGATTCTCCTTCACCAGTATAGCCTATCCTAGCTCTACTCCCAAATCTTCTTTGATTAATCAAAAAGTCATCAATCTTCTTAGAACTGTCCTCAACCAATTTCTTCATTTCATTGTGTTGCTGCTAAGTTTTCACTTTATTTCTCAGCTTCTCATTCTCCTCTCCGAGTCTTGCAACTTCTTCAAGATTTCTTTACAATTTTCCATTTACTCAATTGACCTCTTGATTCATAGTCATCATTTCATTAGATACTTGAAAATGACAATTGGTGAGTCTTTGTATTTCACTTTCTTTTGCTTGAAGTTGTTCAATCATTTGTCTTCAGTCATCAATAGCCAGATTCCTTTCTTGCTCTACTTGTCTAGAATTGTTCATTGTCTCTACCATTCTCACCATCTGAGATTCTTGACCAATTTTTAGTGCTTTCTCTTGTTCAGTTAAATGTTGATTCTTTCTAGACAAGTCATTGATTATGCTTTCAGATCCATCATAAATACTTCTAGAACTAGATCCAACATGATCAAATATATTATCAATTTCTTCTTCATGGTAACCAATCTCATTTTGTAGAATAGCTAGGTTCTTCCATTCAACTAGTAATTTCTTCAGTCCTTCCTTGGCTTTCTTGTACTGTTCAATAACATCTACATTTAAATCTTCTAATTCTCAATAGTCTTTTCTAACTTATACCTCTCCATGACTTAGCTCTTTACCCTTCAATGGTTAAACTATCCAATAAGAGAACTGAGCTCTGATACTAATTGTTAGAATTAGGAGAGATAGGGTACTTAGAGGGGAGGGGTGAATTAGTGCCCAAAAAAACTTTTACTTGTAAACCTTTTAGATTTATGACAGTAAACAATAATAACCTTCCAAAATAACTTGTACCTAATTGCATGTATCATCCATCCATTCAACTTGTGAAAGTAAATAACATGAAATCAATAATATAACAATCACATAACATAAGTATTTTGGTAATGCAAAAACCTTTGTTAGAAGGTAAAAATTGCGGTGGCGATGACACCCACAAATTCTTCACTACTGTAAATAGAAAAGGTTTGTCTATTAGGGCTACAAGTTTTGATCACTTTTGGTGATCTTACCCTGTTAGGAGTAACATATTAGATCAGCTAGATCTACCTAGTTATAGGATTTTAAAAACACTAATGAAGTGTGCACTCGGTTAAGAGATTTACATAAGACTGTCAAGTCTACTCTGTCAAGAGATTTAGCCAAAAACTCTATTACAATTGTGAGAAAGTAATAGGAATTTATCTGTTAATTGAAAACTTAATTATTTGATACAAATCAATGAGTACTAAATATATTTCACCTTTACTGTGATGAATATCTACTCTAAACTACTTGGTTAGCCTGCTTTGATTCTGCTTAATCTGATCTCCACTGTATACTGCTCTGCTCTATCAACTGATAGTCTTGAAGTTAGGCAAGTTCTTCAAGTGCTCCTTAATTCATATATTAGTTCATGCCACAAATGATGTAAACATACATTTATATAACATACTACTTTATGCCGCTTTAACAAAATTAGGTTACAAATCTTAGACAAAACCCTAAGATCTACGATATAGAAAAATGACCTAGATCAAACTATTACATAAGATATACATTTCATTTAATGAATAACTTGACAATAAATATTCCTCGATCTTGGTAAAACATTTTTTGATATGTTGTAACTATTTGCATAGAAGAATGTGCCATTCCTGATTACTATGCCATTTCTTGTGATCATCGGTAAACATTGTATAAACTGCTTGGTGTATATTGGTGCTTGGTGTTTACTATTTCTCAGTGTTGGTGTCGACTGGTGCTTGGTAAACTATCTGATGCTCGATGTATATGCTTAACTAACTAGTCTATTTTTCTTATAGTTACCGACTAGCTTCATATATGTAACTGACCGATATACTTTTATAACCTTTGATACTAATGACAACCTTTAATGCTCAATAGAGATAACAATGTCTCCATCTTTGTTCTCCAATTCTACAACTTTTCTCACTTAGTGTATTCATCTCCTACATAAAGTGTAATTAGTCTTTTCCAAATCTCACTTGACTTTGTTAGATCTTTGATCTCTATAAATTCACAATCAAATAATGCATTAACTAAAGCTTCCTTTGCAAAAACATTGCACGCAAATATTTTTCTTTCTTCTTCAGTAGTAGTAACTATCTCAAGGTATTCCTTCTTTACAATGGACACATCTTTCTAGGTAATGAGCCAATATTCCAATCCCATGCACATCAGATGATTCTTCATCTTCTCATTCTATATGTCAAAATTATCTACATCAAACTTAGGACTCTCATTCCTGAATAAGGCCATTCTAATCTTTTCCTCAAGTTGTTAATCTTCCTGACTGGGGACCAAAATATATGATACCATTTTTTAGAATAACAATGTCCTAATCAACTGAGAGGGGGGGGGGGGGCGCTGAATTTGTTGATGCCAATAAATAATACTTGAAACTTTAACTTCAAACTTATTGCTGAAAATAAAATAATGAAATGAAAAGTAAATACAGTAATAACACTCATACACACGAACACCAAGATTTGTTCTCAAGGAAAAACCTATTAAGAGAAAGACCCCGGTGGTGATGGTACCCACAAATATCTTCACTACGAGTATAGTAACCTTGTTAAGAGTTTTAACCCTATTAGGAGCTGAGTATTACAATAGGTAGGTCATGATTAAAGGCCAGGCCTTGTTAGGAGTCTTTTACAATGTGATCCCTATTAAGTA
Source organism: Chamaecyparis obtusa (assembly GCA_027943335.1). Lineage (NCBI taxonomy): Eukaryota > Viridiplantae > Streptophyta > Pinopsida > Cupressales > Cupressaceae > Chamaecyparis > Chamaecyparis obtusa. Next base: position 19,369 of record BSBK01010885.1, read on the forward strand.
ATCAACCTTGCTAAGATTCCAGTCTTGCTAGAGGCAATAACCTTGCTAGGGGTGCACAATAGATCAACTTGATCAAGAGATTTGAGAGTTAAAGCCACCCTCAGGTTCTCCAAACCTCACAACTTCAAGGGTAAGACAATTTTGATCTGAAAATTCTTCCAACATTAAACCACTACTAAGAAAGCTCCATCTTGTGCCCAAATGCACAACTAATATTCTCCAAACAAAAAACAATGTAGCCTCAAGCTCACATTCACCTCTGCAACAATTTTTTTTACAATTTTATTTCTTACATATTTTCCAAGGATCTCAATACTTATATACAAGTTACAACAATTAAATCTGGGTCATCCTACATAGGATAAATAATTTTTAAAAAATACAAATAGACTCATGCTAAGATGCACACGATACCTCTTACATTGTTACAACATAAAAATTACATCAATTAATCATCTAGATACATAAATCAAGATCGCTCATGAAATTACTTGAAATGTGTTCCAAGTTGTCCTCCAAATAGGTATTTTCCAATAAACACACCATATCTAACATCACATGTATGATCAAAACTCCATATGATCACAATAATCTCTCCAGCCAATGTCCAATAGAAACCTATGTTCTCTCTTCATGACTTAAACAACCATGAATGCTATCCACAAAGTTTTGCAATCAATTTTGTGAAAATCATAGTTTATGTCTCCTAAAAAATAGTCATCAGTAAATCAAATGTAACTCTATCAGATCAATTCATAAGCATGTGTGATCACAACCAGTTACCAAAGAGTTCATGTAGATTCTCCATCTAATTTTTCACTTTCTAATTCTCTATAGTGTGTTTGTACAATTGTCTGCAACCTATCTACAAAATTCTCTAAATAACTAGTCAGTAACATGTGTTTTCACCAATGACAAACATTGAGTGCCAACATCCACACAGCCTTCCAAAAATCTCTCAAATATATTGGAATGCATCAAATCCAATCCAACTTCCAACAAAGTGAAAATCTAACACTAAAATTAGAATATAAATGTTATAAGTTTAGTTAACCAAAATTTATAAATAAAAATGAGAAACAAGGTGACTAAACCTATTTCATATTGTACATTAGGAAGGAAAATGACTCAAAAGGCTTAAGTAGTACTTAAATACTAAGTAGTTGCATTGATCCTTTACTAATGAGGAATGAATATGTTTATTATGGGGAACATGATTGACTAATGCAAGAAATAATGATAAATAGGAAAAAATGATAAGTTTTAGAATACTTAGAATAGCAAGAAATAGAGAGTAAACTACATGTAACGAAAAGAAAAACTTGATAGTAACACTAACATGTGATTTCTATTTAAAGATGAAATGTAGGGAAGAGGTTTCCTAGGGAATCATTTTATTGAGAAGAGGCTGAAAAATATGTCATATTCCTAACACTTTTAACTAAAATTAGTTATGGACTATTTGTTAGATCCTATACTTTCTAGATTTGGTCTTGATGTGTTCACCACCTATTCTTGCAAATACAAAAATGGGAAAAATATTGGGTCAAAGGGGTTTTCCTTGGTAAAACACTAGTTGAGGAATCAAACTTGAAATAGAAATGAAATATCTTGAAAGGAAAGCATGTAAATGTATGGTAAATAATAGATCTACCTTGTAAATACCTCCATAAACTATTATTGAGATTGTTATGTCTATGAAGATTCTTATATATAGTTCTATATTGACTTGGAATATTTTAATCAAGGATTCCTTTCCCAAATGCATAGATCCACGAATACTCCTCAAAGATCTTCAATGTGATTTTCCTTGAATGGGTTCTTTCCTTGAAGAAATGATGGAAGAATGAATGTAGATGGACAAAGAATCTGTTACAAGTAGTGGTTTCTTTTGCATCAAAAGATTGACCTGTTAATGCCTGATACAAACACTAGACTTATAGAGGACACATGAGGCTGTTAAACCATGTCACAAATCTTGAGGGGAGTTCTAACCATTTTTCCAACAATCTCCCCCTCTGGGTTACCCAAGGGGATTTGAACCTATGACCAAGCTCTAATACTACTTGTTACAAGTAGTGGTTTCCATTGCACCAAAAGATTAACCTGTTAATGCTTGATACAACCACTAGACTTATAAAAGACATAGGAGGCTGTTAAATGATGTCACAAATCCCGAGGGGAGCACTGACCATTTTACCAATACGATCTTGTTACCTTCTTGAGAATTTTACATTTCCATCATGAGAGAGACACTTTCTACAATGGAGAAGAATGCATTGAAAATGAATTCTTGATCTTTAATTCTTGAATGCTTGTCTTCAAATCTTGAGAATTCTCTTGAAATCTTGATTATGAATTATGTATGCTTGATTTTGGATGTTCAGATGAGGAGAGATAAGTTTCTTTTTTTACACACCTAAAAATCATTCATATTAGTTAAATTTATTTAATTAATAATCCCTATGACATTGTGATTAATTTTAATTGATTAATCATTTTTCTCATATTCCTCTACCTATTTAATTATAATTATTTAATTAAGTCAAGTTCACTATCTAAAGTATTTAAATCTGATTTACTCCCCTCTCTAATGTATTTAACTTAGTATTACTACATATCCCCTCAGATAGCCCTTTTTGAATGAATTTCTATTTATTTAAATCCCTCCAAGTTCTAATATTCCTCCAAGCTTGGATTAATCTAAAGCCAATTTGAATTAATCTAAATCCCTACCTAAAGCCTAGATGACACCCATCATCTCACTTTATAAACCTACCCTTTGATTTAATCATTCCTCTAATCTCACTTAGAGAGTGATTCCTAACCTCATTAGCCCTAAAGGATTTCTCACACATGTGAGAAACTCTTCCCAAGGAAGCCACCAAAATTTCTTAAATACTCCATCTCCTCTCTTAAAAAAATTTCCAATTCACTCTTCCCCAAAGTTTCTCACACATGTGTGAGCAACAGTGAGCCACTGAACCTTAAATGCCCATCTTGTCTCAACTTGACCTTTCAAAAATAGCCATCCCTTCTAAGCCTATGTGGCTCCTATGTGGATTCCACATAGGTGACACCTCATCAAATCACTCTCTCCCCTCTCAAAAATTTATAAATAGAGGACTCTCCATGATAAATTCATCTTTCAACTTCATGCATTGTTATCATGTTAGTTTAGCTCTAGAATTATATAGCCTTTTAGCATTATTTGTTTACTTTCTTGCTTTCAAATTCTTAGCTCACATACCATAATCCTAAATGATAAATGAATCATTTTTTCCTTAATCATTGTTATTTCCTTTCAATCTCAATAACATATCATGTTTAAAGGTTAATGAATCTCAAATCTTGCATAGCATTTCTAGTTTAAATATTCATCTTCATCCTTTGCATCTCTTGGAATCTTAGGGGCAAAACTAGTTCTCAATACTAGTTTTTGTGCAGTTTTTGGATCTCCTTGGCTTTCATGTAGGCTTAATAATCTTATCATTGCATTGGGGATCCACTCATAGTGTTTGGAGAGCACATCCACATTCTCCTAAAAAGAGCAAATCAAACAGGGCTTGGGTGCTCCCATTTTGGCTCAATCGGAGGTGGTGTGTTTAAAATTTCTTATTATATGATGCATGCATGTTTTTTACTAATGTGTTAGTGTCTATGTGTGTTCCTGATAGGTTAGGCTCAACATATCTACATTTTGGCATGCTCAGTGGGACACCCACCACACAAACTTGCTCCCTTTTTTTAGGTTTTCTTCAACCATTTTTGAAACTCCGGCAAACCTCGTATGAGTTTGTGAGAATCATAGTACAATAAAAATGCTATGGATCTATTTACTTGTACTACACATGCCCAATAATAATACTAAACATGCCCAATACTCATATTGGACCTTTCTACATTTTGACTAATCTTTGTTTGCATTCTTTCTGGCATAGTTTGCTCATACTATAACCCATGTATACTCATACAAAACATGGTATATACTCATACTACAACTCTTTGTTAGGTTTTTTCTCATACTATTTTGTATTTTTTCTCATATAAGTCTACACACAAAAGTATCCCGCTCATATTAGAAACAAAGAGAAAGTTTAGGGCCTCAAATCTTAATGTTTTTGGTTTTTGGTGATTATAATGGTTTTATCTTATCCTTGACCATCTTCTTTGTAGGTTATAACATGTTTTTTAGGGAATATAAAAATAATAACACTTTTCAAATCCATGAACACCTCAAACTACTACCACTTTTTTTGTAGGATGCTAGCCAAAGAATCACTTGAAAAATAACTAATCTATCTATCTTGCAGGTTGTCTAGGAGATGCAAACAAAATTTGTGTCTTCATTAATCTTTTTCTAGGCTTCTTAATAAAAGTTCACCTGTAGTGTTTTTTCAAGTGGTAGGGGATTATGCTCTTATCTTTTTGAGACAATTAAAAACCTAGATCCATTTGGCATTATACTTTAATAGGAACTTTGGGAATTCACAAGCGTGTTTGAAATGTTTGGGAGAAAACAACATTTGAGAGGAGAGTATGATATTTGCCCCTTGAGGGAAAATTAGAAATCTAAACTCCTCTCATTTCCAGTCCATGATTTTCAATTTCATCCTTTAGATGGGCCTTCTGATGAGGTAAAATCCACCTGAGAATGACCCATGTGAGAACGAGGTGACAGCCCACCACTTCAACTAACGTTAATAAAATTTTGTTTTGGGGGTTAAAGCCTCAGAAGAAGGATGACATTTGGGCTTATACTCAGCTCTCACCTAACACATTATTATGGCCTCATGCTCTAAATCACATTTACATGACTATTTGTGCCAGGGTTCTTTGTGGGGCTATATGCCTAAATCGTGCTTGTGTGGACATAAAGAGTGTGTTTGAATGGAGATGACATTAGATAGAAGCTACTTGATTCAACCCAAAAAGTTTGATAATCCAAGTGCAAGGAGGATAGTAAGCTCCCCAAGACACTCTCCATATTATGCCTTCCTGAGCATTTAGATTCGGATAATATGACATCATGACTGGAGCCATTGTGTGCTTGATGATGGTCATATTCTAATTATCTCTTAAAGTGTACCCAAGTCTACGAGTGAGGGTTTTCATACTCAACCAACTCCTTATGGTAGAAAGTGTGCTTGAATTTTTGTGACAAGAACATATAAAAAACAAACACATTCTAAGAACATTATCAATTTTTTTGTCACCATTGCTTGTATTCTACAAGGTTTCTTTATCCCTTTCTGAATTGTTTTTAAGACACATGATTGTTATCTTTTGGTTTGAATACTTGAATTTGGGTCCTTTTCCATTGGAGAAGAAATCAAATTGAAAATCCCAAGTGATCTAGTTTATCCAACACCTTTGAACCCAAGTGCTCTCCAAATCATTTTCTGCAAGCATTAATCAACCTAATCCAATCACTATCCTTTTGAGATATGACTGATTCAACAAAGCACAAGAAAGAGAAGTTACCTATTTCCTATGTTTATCAAGAGAAGAAGATTACTAAATGCAAACTCAAGGATCATCAACCTACCATCAATGCAATCAAAGAAGAGATACAGTATCAAGATAAACTTGATAGAGTAACCTACAACGCAAAGGTAATGTATTTTGGAGCACTTTTGCAAATCAATCATCATTTTGTTACCCTTGAAAGTGAAGACTAGTTGTCTCACCGTATACCACATCCTCTCAAATCTTACAAAATTTTCTAGACATCCTTACATTCTTTCATCATAGATCATTATTTATAAGAATTTTCATCATCCCCCTAAATTAGTATCATTTAAATCAAATACATGATCCTTAATCTAAAAATCCAAATAAAAACAATTTTTTTTTAATGTAAAATCTAAAATCCAAAGTCAATCTAGCCCATCCAAATCTTCTCCTAATGCCTTATCCCTTTTGAGTTTATCCCATCCTTATCCTAAATAAAAGCCACCTTATAGCTTCACCCTCTAAATAAGCATTGTCTAGGGTAGCTTGTACTTGTCTTTATAAGCCTCATCATCTTGATCTAAAGGTTGGCTTTCATTGACAAGGATCCCATCTTCTAAAGATCATAAGTCTATCTAAGGTTGACAATCCCATCAATCTTGATCCAATACTAGGAAATAGCAATGCATTCCCATTTGGCACTAGGCAACCCTTATCTCTTAGGACATCTCCATCATTCCAATCAAATCATGATCCAAGCATCCTTTGATCCATCTAGGTTCATCTCAATCTTGCATCTATCCTTAAGTCTCCTTAGGAATATCCTACCCCCCATCCTTAGATATCTTTAAAAACATCTTGCATTTATCCTCATCTACATCTTCATTTCTTCATCCTAGGACTTGCATTTCATGCCTACCGAGACATGATTAAAGGCATGAAATAATATGGACCCCAATTTTTCCACTAGCTTGTCTCTTCCTTATGATCCTAATAATGTGATTGTAACATATGATCCCTAATCACACACACAAATCAAGAATGTGTGGGAAGATCTAACCGAGACACCTACCACATTTTCCATGGAAGAGTTTATGATTCATCCTAGCCATTCACAAATGGTCAGTGCAATAATTTCCAAGAATCATCTTGCTATATTTTCTTACTATGCACAAGAGGGTACTCCTATTCCATGAAAAATCCAACACTTTAATCCCGTAAAGCCTTATATCACCTTCCATATAGTTGTGCAAGAGATCCTCAATCCTAGCCGCTAAGTATCCTAGGTGGCCTCACCCAATCCTCATCTATTGAAATATAGAACCACCTTCTCCAGAGTGAAAACAATGACACAATCATATCCCTTTGCTATCATGGGACCACCACCTCCACCCAAAAAATTTCAAGCTACTACTCAAACACAAAACTTCACACAAGCACCAATTCTTCCTCCTACACAAATCTCCACACAAGAAATACCTCCACCATTCATAAGCCAAGACTTCTCATTAGCACCAATCTTCTAGGGGGAAATGCAAGTACCTCCTTCCACCACACAACATGCCTTCACAAAAGAACCTATCCCACCTATCACTCAGCTTTCCTCTACACTAATATCTCTTCCGCCTTTCATCTCCAACACGCAAGCCTAACAAATTTCTTTCATGAATGGGATGTCATTCATGGAGTCTCAAAATCCCTCATCCAAATCCCAAAATCCCACCATCACATTCACATTCCCAAAAATCTCTGTATCACAACCCGTTGTGAGAATAGGATCTTCTTAGGGCCTCACTCAAGTGAAAATGCATGCCTTAGGGGTACAAACACAATCATCCAATTGCATAAAACCACAAGGAGTTTTTCCTTTTACAACACAATTGCCACTATAACCTCCTCATCCTCCATCTATGCCCACATTCAAAAATTATCTATCCATACTAGTAGTCATCTCTCAAACCATGTCACCACTACAGCTTCAAAGTCCCTCTCATCTCGCCAGCTATCTTGCACAACCACCTCCTACCACCAGCTTCCAAGAAACCACTCGACCACTCACAGACATGGACATGCACCCCACATACATAGATCAAGCCAAAAGAAAAGTGTATCATCAATCCACACCATTCTACCAACCTCCCCCACAACAACAGTACTTCCTTGCATATCAACAACATCCCCTAATTCCCTAGCAACAAAAAGAAACACCATATCCTGCACAAAAGTATGCATCTTCATTCTGAGAACAATACATCACCTAAAAAATCCTCATAATCCATTATAGCCCACCTACATAGCTAGAGAACCCCCCTATCCAATCCCATAATATGCCCCACAAATCCCTCCATATTCTCCTGCACCATCAAACCCCTTTCCAATTAGAGTACCCTGTCCAATGCTTGTCAATTCAGAATGGGAAGAAATGAAGAATGGTCTCAAGGAGCTCATAGCTTAAATGAAAATAAAGACTTTGAAATTTTAAGAGGCCTATCCCTATCCTTTTTGATAGATCTATCACAATGATTCCCTTCCCCAAGTATTTCGAGACTCCCAAATTTGATAAATATCAAGGGAAGGGAGATTCAGTCAGTCATGTTAAATAATTTTACATGACTTGTCAAGAGGTTTCCTACATCAAAAAATTTCTCATGCGCCTCTTCCCCAAAATCTTGGGAGTAACCTCCATCCAGTGGTTCTACAAAATACCTTATGGATCAATCACAACATTTGCAAATTATTCTATGAAGTTCGTAGTGAAATATGCATACAATGTCAAGAAAAAGATATCCCTATTGGACCTATGCAATTTTGAACAAAAGGGAGGTGACAGTCTAGCCGACTACCTAGAAGGATGGAAAAATATCACCATGAGATTTCCATACCAACCGCCAGAAAAATATCTCACCAAAATCTTCATTGATAATTTGCATCCAAAGTTATCCCACTTCATGTGAATGAATTGCATTAAAACCTATGAAGACATCAAGGGAAAATGAATGTATATCAAAAGAGGCCTCTTAGATGATGTTATAGTCAAGCATTATAAAGAAATATTGCAAGACAAACCCAGTAATGATTGATCCCGGTATTGGAACAAGAATAATAACATCGTCATAGATGGAGCCACCAACATCAAGCATGTCCAAATTATTGTGTTTGGTCCTACACCACCCAACACCTACATACCTGCAACATCCACCAACCAACCAACCAACAACCCATGCAACACTATCAAAACCAAGCTAGCTAGGCCAATGTCATATCTTTCACCCAAGGTCCAAACAAGCCTCACATCCAAAAGAATCAAACACACACATTCACCTCCCTCAAGGAACCTTTGGACGTAATATTTTAGCATATGACCAATGCGAACCTAATTGTCTATCCCCAAACCCAGTCATTTGATGAATCGACCCCCAAGCCAACATGGTATAAAGAGAACAAATACTGTGACTATCACCATTTTAAGGGACACGCCACCATAAAGTGCATGAGACTCAAGTACTACATCCAAGATCTCATTGAAAAGAAAGAGATCACAATGGATGCACCTACCCAACTTGTACCCAATGCCAACTTGTAGATTTATCAAAATGTGTTTCCACAATAGAATGTAGGAAAGAACACAACCAATGCCAACCCACCACCCCATAAACCAAGAAAAGGCAAGAAGGGTGACCACACTAATTGAAAAGACTATACTAATGCTTATATCAACTATATCAAGTTTGTTAAATGCATATGTTGGAAATTTGGCTGAGTTGGTTACATAGATGTTGTCATTATGGCAACATATGATCTACATGAAGATCGTACAGGTCAGAGAGCTAGTATGTCAGAGTGCAATGAAAATTGTCTAAGTATGAGACAATGTGTTTTTACCAGTGAACCTGAAGACAATTTTGATTTGTGATGTTGATTGGAGTAATTTCAGTGCTTGCACACTTGAACATAGACTCTATGGTGACTATTGTAGACTCACCTTAGAGTGCAAGTCAGTACGAAATGTACGGAAGAAGTTATGACAGTTTTACTAAAGACAATGTTGAGCTGACAGGACAAAATTTGAAGATAGAATTGATAAAGAGTTAAGGGATCATTTTGTTTATCAAAATAATGACTTAACAATATAAAGGGATAAAATCTTGGATGTTAACCCTTGGATAAAGATATTTTTTAATATGATAGCTGACTGGAAAGTTATTAATCTTAATAACTTGTATAAAGATATGTAAAAATGTAATGTAAAAGAGCAGTGATATATATGCGAATGTAATAGTGGAACTGAAGAGCAACAAAGAGATATTGATGTACGTAGTATAAGGTTATGTACCTTGAACTATTTTTTTTATTAGTGAATATTGTATATTACTTGTTTGGGCAATGGGCTCATCTGGTAATCACAATTTGTACTACCAACTCCTAATAGGGTTGAGGCTTCTAACAAGGTCTATAGTCCCTTAATCAGGACTGAGACACCATATGCATGTAATAGATTCCTAACAGGGTCAACATCCTTAACATGATACTTTTGATTAGTGGATCTTTGTGGGTACTATCCCCACTGAGGTTTTCCCTTGGCAAGGGTTTTGTTGAGAACAAATAATGTGTTATGAGTTCTTTAGTTTTATTGCTATGCATGTTGTTTATCTTTCTATGCTATGCATGTGTTAAGATAATCTATTATATCCATAATTGGGAAAAAGTTAAAGTTTTTAGAATACTAATTCACTCCCCCTCTCAGTATTCCCTATTTCTAACAATTGGTATTAGAGATTAGTTACTCAGAAAAGAATCATTCAAGGAAATCCTAGCAGCTTGAGTAAGATCCCTATGGATATGGATCAGCTACAAAAGAATCTTGAAGAAGCTCTTGAACAAATTGATATGCTTACTAAAGAAAGAGATAATCTGAAAGGAAAATATGATGATGCAAAGAACCTCATTGAGAAACTGAAAAACAAGTTGGAAGATCTAAAATTTGAAAAGGAATCCAAAATTCATATTGAAGATTGTGATGACAACTTAGAGAATGAAAATGAGATCCTTAAACATGAACTAAAGATAGAAAATCTGAAGCTAAGTCTGAAAGATGGAAATGGCAAGAATGAAGCAAATCTAAAATCAGAGAATGAAAATCTTAAGCTTGAAAATGAAGGGCTAAAATCTAAACTTGGTAAAGTAACATATGAACTTGAGAAAGTCAATTTGCAGTATGTTGAACTTGAGAAATACAATACAATTGTGAAAGGAGAACTGATTCAATCTAAGCAACAACTTGAAAGACTATATTCAACTAGTGATAAGATTGATGAACAAATATCTTATCAAAAACCATTCTATGATAAAACTGGTCTTGGATTCAACACCTTTAAAGAAAATGAAGAAAGCAAGGAACCAAATCTGAAAATATTTGAAAGTATAGATGAGAAGAAGTCTAATGAGATTAACAAATCTGAAGATACACCTAAGGAAGAAGAACCACCTAAGCAAGAGGAATCACCTAGAGGTATGCAAAGAGAATTCAAAGGTAGATGTTTTTCTTGTAATACTATTGGTCATATAAAGAGAGATTGCACAGGTAAGCAATTTAAACCTCTTAATGGTTATTTTTATAATTGTCATAGTTTTGGACATAGAGCTATTGAATGCAAAAAAAATAAATTTTTTGAGAATAACAATAATAGTAGAATGTTTAGAAATACTAACCATGCAGATAAGAAACCTACTGAAGATATGAACAGAAGAAATGGAGTAGTATGTTATAGATGCAACAAGGTTGGACACATTGCTAGAAATTGCAGATCATTGATCAATCAGCCTAGACCAAGCTATGGAAACAATGGAATAGTTTGTCAGATATGTAACAAGATTGGACATACATCAAGGTTTTGTAGAATGAACAATAGAGTTTTTCATACCAATCCTAACCCTAGAAGTCATGCAAGAAGAAATGAAGATGGAAGCAATAGTCAGAAAGGATGCTATAGTAACTCAGATGAAGTGAAGTTTGTTAAAAGCATAGATCAAAGAGACATATTTAGCACTAAAGGCAGTCAGAAAGGTGAAGTATTAAATGGTAAGAATGAATATTTACCTGACCTATCTCAAAGTACACAATTCATGAAAATTACAGTAGAATAGGAACTTAGATTAGTGTAGGAATTGATATATGATGAATTGAGTCTTGTGCAGTTAATGCAAGGTATTATATGATGTTCTAATGCTATGGTTAAGAGCACAAAGAAAAATATTATGTTTTGCGAGATCACAAGAAGTTTTAAGTTTTGCAATTTAACATAATCAACTTTTTGGAAAGAAGCAGCAAAATAATTGAATGCGATGTCAGATCTAAGTAAGATTGAATTAATAAAAGGTTAATGAACATATTATTCAAGATGGAGACTTTACAAAGATGAACAAATATTATGATCTCTATGATTATGCAGAAAGATTGAATCTAGAAAATGCAGTGGTGAAGCATATGATTCTATCTGATAATAAATTTGATACAATTCAGGGTAAGATACCTGATGACTTGTACAAGAAACTTGTAAATAGGAAGAAGAGAGCATTAGAAGAAGATATAGCTATTAGAGAAAAGCTTGTAAGAATTTTTTTTTTGTGAGAGATGAAGTACACTTCAATCAGATTATGAAGGATCTAAGCACCCATTTGAGAACCAAGAAGAGAACTATTCAGATTATGGGTGGTAGATATGAAGAAGTTAATGTAGAAATAGAGCAAGCAATCATTAAGGTTATGTCAGAGAAAGCTGGAGAATCATCAATTGCAACAGAATTCAAAGATCAAGTAGAAGAAGAAGAACAAGAGGACATTCCCTCTCCACCAGCCATAAATATTGAGGATGAAGTAATGAATGTTGAAGGAACTAAGATCACCTTGGATAGTGATGATAACTTATTCAAGAATCTTGGAAACATTGTTGACAATTTGGCTTTTGAAGAGCAGGAGACTACCAAAGGAGAAGAGAAGACATAAATCAAAGTTGTAGAACCTAAAGTGATAGAGAAACAAGTACGTATTCCCACTCTAGAAGAAATCAGTCTTACACTTGAGACTAGCAAGAAATCTCAGATTGGTTCTATGATTGAGAATTTGGGAAAGGAGATAGATGATGGTGATCAGATGGAGCTTACTGAGAAGTTACAAGGTATTATTACTACACAAATTGTAGAAGATGACCCTCTAGAAAGAGAAAAGAAAGTAATGAATACTTTTGATAATGAGTTTACAAATCTATCTGATATAGCAAAGATGAAAGCTCATGCAGCTTATGAGGCCAAAACACTTTTGAACATCAATCAGAATATCAAGAATGATATCAATAACCTTGATATCTATATAAAGGACTTAAGAAATAATTTAGAAAGAGGAAAATCTTTGTGCATCCAGTGTACACAATTAGAGAACTTGGTAGCAGAGGAAGTTCAGAAGATGAAGATGAAGGAAGTAGAAATTTAGAATGAGACAAACCTTATTTTGAGCCCTAATGTGAAGTTATTTGATGTTGAGCAAAAAATTCACAAGATTTATGATGAAATGAGAATTTTGCAAGATGACAAGGATAGAAAGCTGAAGAGATTCACTCTTTTAAAAGAGCACACTTCTATAAAATTGAGAACTATTGAAGAGAAACTAGAAGAATGTCTTTCAGCCAAGACATCTTTTCAGAAGTTTAGTTATTAAAATCTCCAAGAATGTGAGATTGCATCTTATGGATTGTGTACACTACTCAGTGTGGTAGATTCAATTAAGAAATCATGGGAGAAAGAGTTAGAGGCTATGAAGATCAATTTTGCAAAATGTGTTGCAAGCCTACTGGGTTTGCAATATTGAATCAAGGTATAACTTTTTGTGAACACAATTTTGACACCCTCCTTACCTTTTTTTTGTCATTGTTGTCAAAGGGGGAGAGATTATATAGAAAAAAATTGATAAGGATACATGCTCTTAGGGGGAGTACAATATATAGAGAGGATTCATGAAGTTATAAGGACAGTATATATATATTTTGTATTATGGCCACAATTTTGAATTTTTGGAGTCTAAGACTTAGCCAATTTTCTCATATGTTGCCACCAATGACAAAGGGGAAGATTGTTGGAAATTTGGCTGATTTGGTTACATAGATGTTTTCATTATGGAAACATATGATCTACATTAAGATTGCACAGGTCAGAGAGCTAGTATGTCAGAGCACAATGTAAATTGTCTAAGTATGAGACAATGTGTTTTTACTAGTGAACTTGAAGATAATTTTGATTGGAGTAAGTTCAATGCTTGCACACTTGAAAATAGACTCTATGGTGACTATTGAAGACTCACTTCAGAGTGCAAGTTAGTACGACATGTACGAAAGAAGTTATGATAGTTTTACTAAAGACAGTATTGAGCCGACAGGACAAAATTTGAAGACAGAATTGATAAAGAGTTAAGGGATTATTTTGTTTATCAAAATAATGACTTAACAATATAAAGGGATGACATCCTAGATGTTAACCCTTGGATAAAGATATTTTTTAATATGATAGCCAACTAGAAAGTTATTAATCTTAATAACTTGTATAAAGATATGTAAAAATGTAATGTAAAAGAGCACTGATATATATGCGAATGTAATAGCGAAAGTGAAGAGCAGCAAAGAGATATTGATAAAAGTAGTATAAGGTTATGTACCTTGACATTTTTTTGTAATCAGTGAATATTGTATATTACTTTTTTGGGCAGTGGGCTCATCTGGTAATCACATTTTGTACTGCCAACTCCTAATAGGGTTGAGGCTTCTAACAAGGCCTATAGTCCCTTAATCAGAACTGAGACACTATATGCATGTAATAGACTCCTAATAGGGTCAACATCCTTAACAAGATACTTTTGATTAGTGGATCTTTGTGGGTACCATCCCCATTGGGGTTTTCCCTTGGCCAGGGTTTCCTCGAGAACAAATAATGTGTTATGAGTTTTTTAGTTTTATTGCTATGCATGTTGTTTATCTTTCTATTTTATGCATGTGTTAAGATAATATGTTATATCCATAATTGGGAAAAAGTTAAAGTTTGTAGAATATTGATTCACCCCCCCCTCTCAGTATTCCCTATTTCTAATAGCATATCCCAAGTTGAGCCAGCAATTAATGTCATCCATCTCAAAGGTGCTAACATTCAATGTGCAATCACTACTCGTAGGGGTAGAATTTTTGTTGCCGGTGCTAATCCAATGCCCCCACCCAATGCACAATAAAACCTCCTGGAAAACCTTGGTAACCCACCTACCAAAATATCCATCCTTGACCTTCTTCATACCTCATCCATCCATCAAGAGATTCTCAGTAACACCCTTCAGGAGGCACGTGTCCTCATGGATATCAACACCATCTAGTTCAAGAACCTCATGGGACATTTGTTTTCATATTGTTTCCTTTCCTTCAAGCCTTCCAACATGTCATCTATTGTGATTGATAAAAATATCCCCCTCCATATCGATGTCATGGTAAATGAATTTGTTATCAAACATGTCATGATAGATAATGGTTTGGCCCAAAATTTTTGCATACTAAAGTTCATCTGGAAAGTAGGATATACAGAGGTTGACATTTCACATGAGTTGTCACCATCAAAGCCTATTATAAATTAGAGTATCTCGGAAGGTACTATTTTTTTTCCCATCAATCTAGGCCTAGAAACTCAAGAGACCATTTGCTACATTGTTGATCTTGACATCTCATACAATATCATCCTTGGTCATCCATAGATTCACTCCATTAAATCTGTTTCATCCACATATCATCAGTGCATCAAATTTATGCATAAGGAAATTGAAATCACCTTCCATGTTGATTCCCAAATGTTCACATACTTTCATGTGCCTGAAGCATCATTCCCCCACTATATTCACTATCCTAGTATTGGCACTTCTATCACCAGCTCATCCTAATCACATTACAATCTAGAGACAATATTAGCCTCCACACTTACCTCAATCAAGATCAACAATAGGGGCTGCAAAAAATACAACCTAATGGATTCCTTCATAGTAGGGGCCCTACCACTTGATCCAAACATACAAGGGCACACATGCCACTAGAAAAAGCTCCCTCAAATGAACACCAAAATAAAGAAAATGGGTGCATCAAAATTCATCTCCCATGGTATCCTGAATAGTGAAGAGATGGACCCTGATATTAGTAGATGGTTGTACAAAGACCCCTTATTGCCTAACACTGATCTCCTTAAATAATTCAAGGACAAACACCTTGAATCACATAAAGGAGCCAGTGAATAATGGAATTATTAGGGTGGTGATATAGGACCCGAAGAAGGTGGTGTGAAAGATCCAATAAAAGCCTCATAAAATATTCCATATCGAGGCCTTGGATTCAATACCCCTCACCTACATATACAGGGACCCAATACCATAATTGGGGGCACCAATTCACCCCACATTACACTCTTGAACATACATGATGATCTTGTAGAAATGAAAGACATCCTTGAAGAGGAAGAAAAGAAATACTATGACAATATCTTTCATAATGAAACCTTCCTAGAAAATTTTATAATTTTTCAAATCTCCATCAACCTAATCAACCTCCCTCTCATCCATCTCAAACTCATAGACTAAGAACAACCAAGCGTAACAAATAGTGATGAGTTCTAAAGTAAGGAAGTGTTCGTATGATTCATGGGAGAATCAGATCAACAAGACTAGGGACAAGAATCAACATATGTCTACAAACCCGACCCCAAGAGATACTTTGGGGGAGAGGAAGTTTGCAACTACAAAAGTAAAAAATAAATAAAAAGAATGAGTCTTTTTGTGAAAACCCCCTAGGGCACATTCTGATTCCAAAAAAGTAAAAAAAATGGTGTCTCTTCTATTAAAAACCTCTCTTAGGTGCTAGAAGATTAATACTTTCCTCTTCCTCCCATTTATGACTACAAACCAGAGCAATCATCTATCCTCTTCAAAGACATCAACCTAATCAACTTGGGAATTGAAGAATGCCCTAGGATCACATGCATCACAACATCCCTAACTGAGGGTGAAGAAGAATCTTTCATGTCAGTTCTCCAAGAAGCTACAATCAATTTCACATGGTCATATGCTCACATTCCTAGGCTAGATCCAAACCTAGTTATTCATCATCTTGCAATAGATCCAAATGAAAAACTAGTTAAACAAAAGTTGTATAGTGGTGGATAAAGATGTAGGAGATCTATCTTTACCCTTACTACAAAGTATATCTATGAAAGGGGAATATAGGACCTATCCCTAATCCAAATTCCCAAAAAAGAGATGAAAATTGATTAATCACAAAGAAGTGATCAATGCACAAATGAATCAAACAATGGAAAATATGAAGAAAGGAGGAAATCCTATAATTTTCTATAGAAATTATATGCTTGAAACATTAAATGAATACAAGGAAAATACTGACCTCAAAATAGGGAAAATCTAGAAAAGACCGATTTTTGATGTTTATGTATAGTTTCAGGGAATTTTGCAACCTACTCTAGATTGGAAATGTCGAGATAGAGAAAACCCAGAATTTTTTTTTCTTTTTGAGGTCAGGTCAACTTTAATCCAGATAGCAGGGTAATATCTTACCCTAGGGCACAATTGTATCCCTCACTGAAGGTCATCCTTGACCTAAAACAACTCTGATAGAAATTCTGTTCGTGGATCTCAGAAGTTCTCCAAAAAGGGTATCCAGATCTGAACTTCAATTCACTATCTTGTACCTGCACCTACAAGAAAAATGGTTTTTTTGTTTGGATGGGGGGTTTTCCTCAGTCAAACCCCAATTTGGAATCAACCTTGAAATATAATTGAAATTACAATATGTATAAACAAAGTAAATGGAACTATCCACCTTGCTTATTTTGAAATCCTTGTGGAGGATTCGAATCCTTGAATCCACAAGTATAGATGCTCCATATGAATGTAGAAATGTATGTAGGATGTCTCAAATCAATGGCATTATATCTTCAACACCAATCTTGAATGGATCTTAGCATAGGAAGAGGCTTGGATGAATGTGGATGGAGAAATCTTCAACAAGGGGGCTCCAAAGAGATTGAACCCTTCAATGGCTAACAATGGAACTCCTTGATGAATACTTGAATTCTTGAATACTTGAGGATGAATGAATGTTTTCTTTCTTTCCTTCTCTTTCTTGCTTTCTTGATCATGAAAAGTGGATGCAATTGCTTGATTGTGGATGTGAAAATGAAAGAGGAAGGCTTCCTTTTATAGTGATCAAGGGCACAAACTCCTAGAGAAGGCTGACTTTGGAGAATTAAATCTCAATTAACCTTAAGCACTAGAAATGGACCTATATTAAATTAAATTTAAGATTTTACCATTCTAAAACTCGAAATAGTCGATCCGGAAGTGAGAAAATGAAACTTTTCGAAGCCCGACATCCTGAAACTCCTAGAATTTGAAAATTGGACCTAGGGTCAGGGTCAAGGTCAACTCTACCCTAAGTCAGAGTTGAGGTCGATGCTAACCTAGGTCAAGGTCAGGGTCGACCTTGACCCATGAGGTTGCCATTGACCCAAAAAGTCAAAATCTTTAGTTTCTCAGAGAAAGTTGTCAAAAAGAGGCTAAAAATAGGGGGAGAGAAGCAAAACAGGGGGGCAAAGAGCCAGATCCATGCAAATAACCAATCAAGGTGCTTGACATGACCCCAAACCACTTACTCAGAGGGCTAAATGTTCTTATCATGGAAGTACTTCCATTTTCAGATGATACATTAAGCACCCACTTTAGCAAGTGTATGGACTCGATGCAAACTCTTGGTAAAGGAGATCATAATGAAAAGATAATCTTATTAAAATCAAAGGGATAAAGAAATCCTCAAGCCCCTAGGGACTCAAGTCTTCATCAACTCCAAGATCACAATAAGAGAGACATCTCTAAAAAAGAGAGAGAAGAGGGTGTGATTATCTCGCCCAATGAGAACTTATGTCCCATTGTGAACCACACTAGGAAACAACACAACTGGAAAGATGGAATTGAATCGCCTAGTGAATGTGTGATGTGAGTGTCCCAAGGCTTACTTGCACTACATCGAAGAGACCTAGCTAGTCTCTTCTAGGAACCTAGTCTCCTCTAGGTCCTGATTGGTTTAGATGATCAACTAACACCAATCCTAACTCTTTTCTAAGAGTTCTTAACCTTGTGCTTCACCTTAGAAGACTAACACCTTATAGATAGTTCAATCCTCCTCACTCACTTAAAAAAATCCAATTTTCATTGCAGGGGTCTTCATCCTTATCAAAAAATCCATAACCTTACTCGCTTCAATAGTTCATCCTTTAGAGACCTTAAAAATAGGCCTAATCCTTGTAGCCTTTTGCAGAGGATTTTTCCTATTTCTTGAAAAAATTTTCCAAAGACCCTAAGAATATAAAACTAGATTCAGATACCCATTTTGAAGTTTCAAAGGATTCTGTAACTTTTTCCTACCTAGGCCATCCGTACAATGTCTTCCTACAATCTAGGACAACTAGGGCTAATAGGCCTAGTTTATAGGACTGACTGTAACCTTGTACAAATCTTGCTTAAACCTTGATCTAATGGATTGACATAGGCTCAATCCTCATAGTATATTATGATATGATGATAACCTTCTTGAAAAAGTACTGAAGCCATACTGTACTTTCCTACCCTACAAGAAATCTCTATTTCTTCAAAACCTAGACCTTTAATCGAGCTCTGTCTGCTCGCCTAGGGCCTAGCATTAAAAATAGCTCTCCAAACATTGACAACTCCTAATCCTAGACATATGTACACTAATGACTCCCCTAAAATTTCCATATAACCTTAGGTGTTTCCCATGGCTAGATTTCATGGGGGAGCCATGAATGATCGGACTGGTCAGAACAGAACTAGTAAGATCTCTAAATCAAGAATAATTTAACTGACACAATATATCTACTCAAATCAACTAGATTCCTAAATGAAAAGTCTTAAAACTAATCAAAGAACACTATGCAATCACTAACTTAGCACTTGGCCTATTGTCTGATCACCATCTCCTAAACTCAAGGGAATCCAAGGATAACCGAGTTGCATGCAACATTTACAATAATTGCAAATGTTTTCATGACAACTTGTTTACAACATTTGGCAACTTTCTCTATGCCATGATCCTATTTCTTAGGATCTATATCCTCACTATATTCCAAGGAACAAACTCACTTAATGACCCTAAGGCATCTTTACAACATCCATTAACAACATTTATGTGCCTAAGACACATTGAAGACTCTATCCCAAACTATTAACACTAAGAATTAAAACTACTAACATTGGCTATTAGTGTGTCCTTAGTCCTAGTGACTAACTCACTTAGCCCACATAGAAAATGACCTCCTAAGGTCTTCAAACAAACTAATCTACTCTTCTTCACTTGGCTAGAGTCAAGTAAAAGCCAAAAACTACTAAGCATGGAGGTTAGCCTAGATGTGCTCTTGCACCAATGTGGCTACTCACTAATCAACCCATCAAGGATTCACCCTTAAGAATATTCTATTTCATAAGATTAAAACCAAAAGAAAAAGAGATCTAGTATTAAGGACACCTTTGACCTTAAGGGATCAAAAATTTTCAATTGGAGGGATCAAGAGATCCTAAATAGAAATCCATGCTTTAAGGATTAGTCACTAATCCATAAAGGGAGAAAAGTATCTTGAAAAATCATATATGTATATCAAAAAAGTGCATGTGTGCAATAGGTGAGTAGAGTGTATGCCCCCACATTAAATTAATTGCTAACAATTTAATAGGATCAATGGCTTTAATGGAAACGTAAACAACTCCACTGATTATGTTTCCACTATGAGATGCCCCCAGACGAAGACAAATCAATGGAAATACCACATAAACATACAGAGAACACAGAAGGGAACTACCTGTCGTGGGGTGAGTATGATCATAAGATAATATATATATGATATTATTGTAGATAAATTGACATCATTCCCTAAAGAAATTAGAACTACAATCACAAAGGAGGAAAGATCACATAAGAGATACAAAGAAGAATCTTTTCAGACCATGACCTGTAGACCAAAAATATTTAGTGCTACCAAGTCTTGGATCCAAGAAGATTACACAAGGAAACATTCACAAAAAATAGCATAGGTACAACATAACATGAAACAACATATGGAAGAATAGAGATATATAGAAGAATTATACAACAGGTTCAATTCCTTTATCACTTTATACCAACAAAGTAACAAGGGTCGTATAAAAGAATCTAAGAACATTTAGCAAACACATCATGGGAGAAGCACGGTACAATAGGAAAACACACAACAAAGATACCATGAAGGGAAAGCCAATAAAGCATGCTGCCTCCTCTCCCCATCTCATTCTATATCATTTAGGGAAGGTGGGAAACTCGCAAGAGGGACTATATCCAACACAGTAGGAATGATAGCCAGTTCCAAACAAGGATCCTCTTGAGAATCATAATGTTTGATACTACGTTTAAGTGTCAATTGTCATGTAAGCATATTGGGTAAATCAATGTCAATGTCAATAGTCTCATATTCATCATTAACATCATCAAGAGTATCTTCTTCATCTAGATTAATCAAAATAGGTTCTAAGATATGAATAGGATCATCATAATCTTGCATTTTAACATCATTATTAGTAACAATTTCTTCTAACACATCATGCATAGGCTGATTAAAAGAAGGTAAAGATGTTTGAAGAATAGAATTATGAGCTTTAGATTGAGAATGATGTCTCTTATGACATTCATTAGCAGATCGATTACATTTTTCTTTACTTGAAATATGTTGAGAACTAGGAGGAACAATTACTGGTTCCTTCACAAGTTCTATGGGAGGATTAATAGGATTATCAATAGTCTGAGAAGCAATAATAGGAGCTTGATTAACACAACTAGAAGCCATGGAAAAAGGAGGTATCAAAGGTGTAGGTAAAAGACCATGATTAAGATCCATAGGAGGTATGCTTAATTTACAATGCTTATAGGATTGATATGAACGGAAAACATTATTAGGTCGAGAAGGACATGAATAAGGTAATTAAGGCCAAAAGAAGTCAAGGGTAGCACAATCTCTAGGCCTAGAAGGTTGATATATACTATGATTGTCCATATTCACCTCTTCATTATGAACAAATTTAAGACATTTATGGATAGGTGAAGCAACAACATGGATGACATTTAACCATGGAAAACCAAGCTTAACTTGAAACTGATCAAAAGTAGGAACAACAAAAAAGGTAGTGTTCACAATTTTACCACAAAGTTCAATTGTCAAGTTAATAGAACCAAATGATGGATAAAGAAAACCATTACAATTTTGAATCCATACATCAGATGTATCATAAGAATCATGTTGTAAAATTTTCATAAAAAGATTCTCTTTAGTAATAACATTGACCAGAGATGTAGAATCAACAAGACAACCAAGAGTAGGTATCCTTTTGCAAATTTGAAATAAACATAAGTTGAATATCAATATCAGGAATAGGATAGGAAATTTGAACATGTAAATGCTTAAATCTACCAATAAATTTAGTCAATTTTTCCTTAGCACTTTGTTTACAATGCATCAAATCAGTCAAAGACACTTACGGACCAATGTTATTTTGAAATTGTTGACTAAAAGCATTGGAAACTTTTGGAAATGAATCAATAGAATAAGGAGGAAAGGAACAATACCATTGTGAGGCCTTGTCACAAAAATTTCTAGCAAAAAACTTGGCTAAAATCCTATGGTCATGAGCATAATCACTACAAAGGATTTGAAATGTTTTAACATGATGAGCAGGGTCTCCTTTTCTGTTGTAATTCTCAAGACAAGGCATATCAACTTGCTGAAGAATAGGAGTATGAATAATGTCTAGGGAAAAAGGACTTCCCATGTCACATGTAGGAATGCTAAACTTGTTTTGATTCAAGGATGCTAGTTGTTGTTGTAAGGATGACATAGTTTGAGCCAAACTGATGATTGTTGAATCATTAGAGGAAATATAAGGAATAGAAACATTAGAAACACTAGGTAAAGTGTATGAAGCTGTAGGAATGGAAGACACAACTAGAGGAACACTTGGAACTATAGTTGGAAGAGGATTAGAATAAGTAAAAGGAACATTATGATAAGAAGGTTGTGATGTAGGAAGGGACACAGGAGGAACACTCATAGGAATAGAGGGAACTATCACAGTCACCAAAGAAGGAGTATAGGTAGGAATACTAGATAAAGGAATAGAAGAAGGTTCTATACTAGTAACTAGAGGAATCAATCCTAAATCTTGAGCTTCTTGAGCTAAAGTTTTAACATTTGAATGCACAAGATGAGTAGTACCATGCAAGAGATTAACACCTTGATCACTATCATGAAGAAATTTCTTAAGAGCCTCTATAGCTTGAATGGAATCTTGATTATGGTTTTCTTGAATAAGCCAATTACCAACTTTATCAAGTTCAGTTGAAATTTTTTGGACTTGTTTAGGAGGAACTCTTAAAACATCATCCTCATCATGTGATGAGTTAGAAGAGTTTTTCTCCATAATAGGATTAGAATCATGAAAAATCAAATTGTCATCTGGAATCCTAAGGAAAGGAGAGGAAGATTCAAGATCAAACACACCCATGAGTCTACAAATTCTTCTAACCAGAATATTATAAGTAGGACTAGTGGTAGTAAAGATCATATACCAATGCAACGCAAATGAACTAAACTAGGCAAACATAAGGAATGAGAAAATGAATATTTTTTATTTTAAAGAGATTTTTGCAATTTTTTTTTGTATTTTTGAAATAGAAAAGAGCATGCAAGATTTAACATAAAAGGAAAATCTAACATGAAAAATATATAAAGGGAAGTCTAACTGATGTAAGAAAGACCTTGCTCAAAAACTTGTCCTAGATTCTCCTAGGAACCAATAAGGCTAACTCCTAGCCTTTAGGGTTATATCTTAGTTCCCTTCCAAAGACACATAACTCTCTCTACTCCTATTCAGTGTAAGACATCAAGGTTTGATATGAACTCACTTCCCTAAGAACTTCCTCTATTTGCTTCTAGCATTGATCATCCCTAAATGAAATAGAAAAGAAACCTATACTCATCCTCAAGTGGAGAGGAGGATTGGTACATAATCAAAATGCATTCAAAACCACACATAACCCCATTTCAATCATATGCATTCCTATCACTAATAAGTTTTCTTTTCTATTTGGCCTAAAAAGGCTACTAGGATTAGTAGGCCTAATTGACCTCTTGTTGCTAATAACTCCAAACTTCCCTGAACAAAGAACCCAACGACACATTTTGATTGAAGTAAAGAGTGCTTTCAATCACTCCATCTGCTCTGCAACAACACATTGATCCCTAACCAAATACTGGTAGCTTTCCTAGGGTATCAATTTAAAATTAGCTCCTGAGCTTTTCAGGGCCCCTCCTTTGCACATCATATGTTACAAGGAGTCTAGTCACAGATCCCAAGGACCTCTATAGATTGTATGATGGGAGAATGATCTAGCAATCCATTATTCAATGATCTATTAGGACCAACCTGAGACATTCCAAAATAAGAAGATCAATGAAAACTAAATCAAAACTGAAATGAAATACAAAACAACTATCCAATGAATCCAAATACATTAACAACCACCACATGCAATCACTACAGTAGGGTATTCAATCCATTTTTAAACTTTATCAACACAAAATGTATTCTCTGTCAAATATTTACATAGTCTAACTCCATCTAGTGTTTGATCTCTATACTACACACTTCCCAATGCTTTGAATTAGGGTTTTCAAATATTAAATACCCTCTCCTCTATGTTAGGGCCCATGGATTGGGCTAGACATCTTCTAGAGCCAGTTACAAGCTAGCTAAGAAAGATTGTCAAGCAATTTTTGATGGATTGCTAAAACACCAATTCAAATCTCTTGGGCACTTAACCCTGATCATTCCAGGGTCTTAAAAGACCTTTCACAGCCTCCAAACTATGAAGAGCCATTTTTAAAACTTCGAGCAATAATCTCCCTTTCCTGGCAACTTAGAAAAGTTAGCCACTACTGATTCAATCTAGGCTCAAAAGACACACCTAGGACTTAGGAAAGAACAAAACAAGATCAAACACTAACCTACTAGAGGGACTAACTAGTCCACTCCCTAGACTAGTGGCTTGGCTAAGGCCACTACATGTCAAAATTTAGGAACAGTAGGTACCAAAAAGCCCTACCTAGGTGCCCTCACCATACTCCCCCACAAAAAAAGAGCTTAAGTCACTCTTGTGACTAGTAGATTCTTTGAGATGCCCAGCTTCTTGAAGTCTACTACCTCCACCCAGGTAGCCTTAGATTTAGGCCTGTTCTTCCATTGAATAAGGTTTTCCATGTACACATTGTGCCGAGTAGTCTTCTTGACTCTGAAGTCTAAGACCTTGGCAGCCTCAAGCTATTCCTTGGGAGGTAGGGCCTAATGTTCTACATCAGCACACATGTCTATATCATTTGTATCCAACTCAGTGAGAGGACATTTGTACTTAATCAAATCAGATATATTAAAGACCGGGGATATGTTTAATCCACTAGGCAGATCTAGTTTGTAGGCATTGGCTCCATACTTGGATAAGACTTTGCAAGGATCAATCCTCTTCATTTGGAGCTTAGCAGACATACCCTTCTACAACCTTGATTTGTTTAGATGAACCATAACACTATCACCTACCTCAAATTGAATATTCTTTATCTTCTCATCAATCTTGGCCTTCAAGTTTTGAGTTGAGTCTAAGATGTTCTTCCTCACTTGTTCCTGGATCTCTTTCATTGTTTGAGTGAAGTCTTCAACATGACCACTCCTGTATTCCATGGCTCCAAGGTCTCTAATTTCACATACACCTCTTGGGTTCATCCCATAAACAATATGAAAGGGAATCTTACCTATAGTCCTATTCATACTATCATTATATGCATACTCTACTTGAAGAAGAACCACATCCCATGTCTTCCCATATTCTTTAGTTAGACTCCTCAACAAGTTGCCTAAAATTATGTTAACCACCTCAGTTTGTACATTAGTCTGAGGGTGGTAAGCTGATCCAAATGAGAGATTGGTACCCAATCTACTCCATAATGTTTTCCAAAAGTGACTCATGAACTTAACATCCCTATCTGAAACAATACTAAGGGGTAGTCCATGTATCCTTACAATTTCTTTAAGGAATAGATGAGCAATGTTGCTAGCATCACATGTAGTCCTACAAGGTATGAAGTGTCCCATCTTACTAAATCTATCTACCACAACATAAATGTTGTCATGACCATGCTTAGTCTTTGGTAATCCCACTATGAAATCCATACTCACACACTCCCATGGTTTGTTTGGCACTGGTAGAGGTTGGTATAAACCTGCATTACTAGATCCTCATTTTTCCTTCATGCATACTACACATTGCTCCACATACTTGGTGACACTTCTAACCAACTTGGTCCAATGATAGAATCTTTGTGCAAGATCTATGGTTTTATTTACCCCAAAATGACCACTCAAGCTTCCATTATGCTTCTCATGTATGAGGTTTTCCCTCATGGATCCCTTGGGCACACACAACTGATTTCCCCTAAACAACAAACCACTTTGCAAGGTAAAATCATAAAACTTACTATAAAAATGATTTTGAAAATTAGAGCATACCTTGTAGGCTTCACCAAAATCTTCATCATCTTTGTAGAGGTCTTTGAAACTCTCTATTCCAATGCTACTTAGTTGCACTTCTTGAATGGTTAGCAACCTTCTACTACGTGCATCTACAACCTTGTTTAACTACCCTTTCTTATGCTTGATTGTGAAAGTGAATTCTTGAAGATACTCCATCCACTTTAGGTGTCTATTTCTCAACTTCTCTTGTGTGTTTATGTAGCTAAGGGCCTGATTGTTAGTAAATACCATAAACTCCTGTGGCAAAAAGTAGTGCCTCCATTTTCTCAAAGATTGTACTAAGGCATATAGCTCCAAGTCATAAGAAGATTATTTCCTCTTAGATTCATTTAGTTTCTCACTAAAGAAGGCCACTGGTCTAACTTCTTGGCTTAACACACCCCCTACTGCTAATCCACTAGCATCACACTCTATGATGAATAGCTTGTCAAAACTAGGTAGCCTAAGGATAGGCTGTGTTGCTACTTGTTCCTTCAGCCTTTTGAATACTTGATCTATTGTAGGAGTCCATTTGAACTTGGTTTTGAGACCTCCTTTAATGGTATCCACCATTGGTGCACAAATACCACTAAAGTTCCTTATAAACTTCATATAAAATTGAGCCAAACCATGAAAGCTCCTCACCTCTATTGTTGTTGTTGGTGTACAACAGCTCAGGATAGATTCCACCTTACTTGGATCCATTTTTAGTGATCTGCAGGATACTACAAACCCCAAATAAACAAGCTCCTATTTGAAGAATTCATAATTTTCAAGATTTATGGAGTGTTTCTCCTCTTGCAATCTCTTTGAGACCATCTCTATGTGTTTCAAATGCTCAATTGCTATCTTACTAAATATCAGTATATCATCTAGATACACTACCACAAATACACATGTGAAGTCCTTAAGCACTTCATTCATGAGCCTCATGAATGTGCTAGGTGCATTTGAGAGGCCAAATGGCATAAATCTCCACTCATACAGCCCATTAGTGGTCTTAAAGGCTATCTTCCACTCATCACCATCCTTGATTCTAATATGATGGTATCCACTTTTAAGGTCCAATTTGGTGAAACACATTGCCTCTCCAAGACAATCCATTAAATCTTCAATTCTAGATATTGGGAACCTATACCAGATTGTGATCCTATTTATGGCTCTTGAATCTATACAAAGCCTCCACTTACCACCTTTCTTGGATGCAAATACAATCGGGACTACACATGGGCTGATGCTCTTCCTAATCAGCCCTTGATCCAATAATTCTTGTACTTGTCTAGCCACTTCCAAGTTTTGTTCTGGAGTGAGCTTGTAGGCTGCCTTATTGGATAATGATGCACCTGGTACAAAGTCTATTTGATGACTTATTACCCTTCTAGGAGGTAAGGTTGTTGGGGTACCATCACTAACTATCTCCTTGTACTTTTCCAATAATTCTTGAATGGTTGGTGGAAATCACTCTATTTTGGCTTTCTCTTCCTCCTTGGGCTTGAGTAAAATAGCATAATCATCACTCTCTTTGTCCTTAAGAGCTTTGATGAAATCCCTTTTACCACTCATTAATATGCTTGGAGTCTTGGACTAAGATTCATCCTCTTCCAACAAGGACTAAATTTTGAAAGTTTTGTTGTCTTTCTTAAAGGATATGGAGTTCTCCTTGCCATCATACACTACACTCCTATCAAATTGCCAAGGCTTGCATAATAGAAAGTGGCATGCATCCATGGGCAACACATCACAAAGTAGCTTTGCTTTATACCCTAAAATAGATAACTCCACCCAAGCTTGCTCATTCACTAATACACTATGCCCTTTGTTTAGCCATGCCACCTTGTATGGGTTGACATGAGGGATCTTTTCTAGTTTTAGCTTGTTCATAGCCTCCTCTGCTATGATATTGTTAGTGGAACTTGGATCTACAATCACTTTGTAGACCTTGCCAAGAATTTTACGTCTCATCCTAAACAAGGCCCTCCTTTGCTTGGGGTCATCCTTAATCAGGTGTTTTATCAAAACCCTCTTGAACATTAGATTTTCTCCCATTTCTGATTCAATATGGTCCACCTCAAGGGTTTTTCTACTTTTTGTTTCCTCATGGGCATAGGCAACTCTTTTCCCATTGTTTGATGAAGAAGGTTTATCAGGGAATCTATAAGTCAGGTGACCCAATTGCCCATAGTTGTAACATTTCATACTTGCAAAGTAATAATTTCTCCTGCATGTACCTCTTCCTCTATTTAGACCTCCTGGTGTACCTCTACATCTAGAATGGCCCCCTCTTAGATTGGTCTCATCGCTATGCTCAATCAAATTGGATTCTCCTTGGTTCCTCTACTCATTACCCCTGCCTTGGTAACCACCTCTATGTCTCACTTGGTCTCTACCTCTGCATCTACCCCTATTATTGGAGTCTCCCTTCTTTTTGTTTCTCTCTTCAACTTTGGTAGCAAGCTGATTACATTTTTGGGCTATGGAAGGAGTCCATAAACTTATCTCACCTTGGATGTTCCATTTTACACCACTTAGATATATGGCCACCTTAATGGATTCTTCTTCTTGGATCTTGGACCTAAGGCATATCTTTTGAAACTCCTCTATATAAGAGGCCACATCTAGGTCCTTTTGCTTCAATTCCTATCTCTTTTTATAAAGTTGGACTTCATAGTCTTTTGGCAAGTAATTCTCCTTTACCTTATTCACTATGGCTTTCCAATTTTCTATAGGTAACTTACCCATGCTGACCCTCTCATCTTGTTGATACTTCCACCATGTTAAGGCTGCTCCTCTCAATCTAGATTTTGCAACCTTAATCTTTTGGAATTCTTTTACACCCTTGCATTCAAAATGATTTTCCATTCCTTCAATCCACTCCATGACTGTTTCAATGTCCATTTTCCCACTAAAAAGTGGCATTCCTTTAAAATACTTTGCATTCAAAGCCTTGATGGCCTTTAGGAATGGTTCTTCACTAGTTAAGGGGTCTAGTTCAGGTATGATGTCATCCACATCAATAGTTTTATTCCCCCTATCACTAGTTTTAGCACCCCTGTTTAGTTCTTGTGCCCTTTGATCAACCACTTCTTGTAGTTTGATCCTCATCTCATCCATAGCATCCTCAAGGAGTCTATTTCTCTCCTTTTTCTCTTGTACCTCCCTAGCTATCTCTGCATTTGTGACCATTTTGTTCTCCCCTACTGATTCACCAGTATATAGAGACATGCACTATCCTCCAAACCTTTAACCCACTCTAATACCAATCTGATGTAACAAAGACCTTGCTCAAAAAATTGTCCTAGATTCTCCTAGGAACCAACAAGGATAACTCCTAGACTTTAGGGTTATATCTTAGTTCTCATCCAAAGAGACACAACTCTCTCTTCTCCTATTTAGTCTGAGACATCAAGGTTTGATACGAACTCACTTCCCTAAGAACTTCCTCTATTTGCTTCTAGCATTGATCATCCCTAAATGAAATAGAAATGAAACCTATACTCATCCTCAAGTGGAGAGGAGTTCAATCATATTCATTCCTATTGTTAATAAGTTTTGTTTACTATCTGGCCTAAAAAGGCTACTAGGATTAGTAGGCCTAATTGACCTTTTCCTACTAATAACTCCAAAATTCCTTGAACAAAGCACCCAACTAATCATGGATTTGAGTACCCTTTTGGAAGGTCTTGAAGATTCTATAGGTCTTCCTTTTCCACACTATTCATATAGGGCTTGCTAAAAATGAGGCTATATTTGAGGGTTTTGGAACTCATTGTCTGAACTAGTGAGGGTTTAATGTTTTTCGTTGCATCCATAATCCTCCAAGATTTCTCAACATTGGTGCTTGGAAATACCTCTGGCCTCCTCTCCACACATTTTTATTGAAGAAAAGAGTGCTTTCAATCACTCCATCTGCTCTGTAATAACACACTGATCCCTAACCAAACATTGGTAGCTTGCCTAGTGCATCAGTTTAAAATTATCTCCTAAGCTTTTTAGGGCCCTCCTTTGAATATCATATGTTACAAGGAGTCTAGTCACAAATCCCAAGGACCTATATAGATTGTACAATGGGAGAGTGATCTAGCACTCCATTATTCAATACTCTATTAGGACCAACCTGAGACAGGCCAAAATAAGAAGATCAATGAAAACTAACTCAAAACTGAAATGAAATACAAAAAAACTATCCTATGAATCCAAATACATTAACAACAATCACATGTAATCACTACAGTTAGGTATTCAATCCATTTTTAAACTCTGCCAACACAAAATGTATTCTTTGTCAAAGATTTACATAGTCTAACTCTAGCCAGTGTTTGATCTCCATACTACACACTTCCCAATGCTTTGAATTAGGGTTTTCAAAGATTAAAGACCCCCTCCTTGATGTTAGGGCCCATGGATTGGGCTAGACATCTTCTAGAGCTGGTTACAAGCTAGCCAAGAAAGATTGTCATGACAACTTTCAAAGTTGTCAAGCAATTTTTGATGGATTGCTAAACCACCAATTCATATCTCTTGGGCACTTAACCCTGATCATTCTAGGGTCCTAAAAGACCTTTCACAACCTCCAAATAGTGAAGAGCCATTATTTACAACTTCTAGAAACATTGTCCCTTGCCTGGAAACTTAGCAAAGTTAGCCACTACTAATTCAATCCAGGCTCAAAAGACACACCTAGGACTTAGGAAAGAACAAAACAATATCGAACACTAACTAACATACTAGAGGGACTAACTAGTCCACTCCCTAGACTAGTGGCTTGGCTAAGGCCACTACAAGCCAACATTTAGGAACACTAGGTACCAAACAACCCTACCTAGGTGCCCTCACCACTAACACCACAAACATAATATGGCATCTAATTTCATAAAAGAAAAGAGGGTAATCTTGTCGGGTTCACAAAAAATGTATAGTGGTGGATAAAGATGTAGGAGATCCATCTTAATACTTACTACAAAGTATATTGTTGTATCTATGAAAGGGGAATATAGGACCTATCCCTAATCCAAATTCCCAAAAGAGAGATCCAAATTGATTAATCACAAAGAAGTGATCAATGCACAAATGAATCAAACAATGGAGAATCTAAAGAAAGGATGAAATCCTATAATTTTCTATAGAAATTATATGCTTGAAACCTTAAATGAATAGAAGGTAAATACTAACCTCAAAATAGGGAAAATTTGGAAAAGACTAATTTCTGATGTCTATGCACCATTTTAGGGAATTCTACAACCTGCTCTGAACTGGAAATGTTGAGATAGAGAAAACCTAGAAAAATTTTGTCTTTTTGAGGTTAGGTCAACTTTGACCCAGATAGTGGGGCACAATCTTACCGTGGGGCACAATTGTACCCCTCACTAAAGGTTGTCCTTGACCTAAAATAGCTCTGATAGAAATTCTATTCATGAATCTTGGAAGTTCGCCGAAAAGGGTATCCAGATCTGAACTTCAATTCACTTTCCTATACCTATACTTGCAAGAAAAATGGTTTTTTTTGTTTGGATGAGGGGTTTGCCTTGGTGAAACCCCAATTTGGAATCAACCTTGAAATATAATTGAAATTGCAATATGTATAAACAAAGTAAATGGAACTATTCACCTTGCTTGTGTTGAAATCCTTGTGGAGGATTCGAATCCTTGAATCTACAAGTATGGATGCTCCAAATGAATTTAGAAATGTATGTAGGATGTCTCAAATCAATGGCATTAGATCTTCAACACCAATCTTGAATTTAACTTAGCATAGGAAGAGGCTTGGATGAATGTGGATGGAGAAATCTTCAATAAGAGGGCTCCAAAGAGATTGAACCCTTCAATGGCTAACAATGGAACTCCTTGATGGATACTTGAATGCTTGAGGATGAATGAATGATTTCTTTCTTTCCTTCTCCTTCTTGCTTGCTTGATCATGAAAATTGGATGCAATTGCTTGATTGTGGATGTGAAAATGAAAGAGGAAGGTTTCCTTTTATTGTGATCTAGGGCACAAACTCCTAGAGAAGGCTGACATTGGAGAATTAAATCACAATTAACCTTAACCCCTATAAATGGACCTAGATTAAATTTAATTTAAGATTTTACCATTCTGAAACTTTAAACAATCGACCTGGAAGCAGGAAAATGAAACTTTCTGAAGCTTGACATCCTGAAACTCCCAAAATTTGAAAATTGGAGCTGGGGTCAGGGTCAAGGTAAACTCTACCCTAGGTTAGAGTCGAGGTTGACTATGACCTAGGTTAGGGTGAAGGTCAACCTTGGCCCATCAGGTTGTCATTGACCTAGAAAGTCAAAATCTCTAGTTTCTCAAATAACGTTGTCAAAAAGAGGCTGGAAACAAGGGGAGGGAAGAAGAACAAGGGGGAAACAACTAGATCCATGCAAAGACCCAATCAAGGCACTTTACATGACCCCATACCACTTACTCAGAGGGCTAAACATTCTTATCATGGAAGTGCTTCCATTTTAAGATGATACAAAATCTTTTTAAGATCCATCCAAAGGTAGCCCTACTAGTCAAATTGAAACTTGAAAAGATTCTACAAACAAAGATCATTTGGATCATTGATTAATTTGAATGGATATCTAACTTGGTGCCAATCACTAAATCATAAGGATAAATTAGGATGTCCATGGATTTTTGAGATTTGAGAAAAGCATGCCCAAAGGATGATTTCCCTTTGCCAAACATTAACATGATTATTGACCTCACAACTGGTCATAGGATGTTATCACTCATGGATGGTTTTTCAGGATATGATTAGATTTGTCTAGCAGAAGAAGACCAACACAAGAAAAAATTCATAACACCATGGGGCACCTTCAACTACAATATGATGTCATTCAGGTTAAAGAATACATGAGCTAAATATCAAAGAGAAATGACAACTATCTTCCATGATATGATATAAAAAAATCCTTTGGGATTACATGGATGAAATCTTAGAAAAATTAAAAATATAGTTGGAACACCTCAACATCCTTGAGTGTGGGTTCGATCTCCTGCATCATTATGGCTTAAAGCTAAATCCAAAAAAGTGTCTTTTGAGTGACATCGAGAAAGCTATTGGGGTTCATTGTATCATGGTGAGGCATAGAGATTTATCCTAATAAATTCAAAGCCATTATGGAAATGCATCCTCACTAAACACTTAAGAGTTTTAGAAGCCTCCAAGGAAAAATACAATCATTCTAAATGTTCATATCACAACTGGAAGATAAGTGTCAACCATTTGAACACATCTGCTTCACAAGGATACTAGTTTCAAGTGGGACCCTATTTGTCAACAATTTTTTGAGAATCTCAAGGAATACCTAGCCAAATCACCCATTCTTGTGGTGCCAGTACTAGGACACCCTCTCATCTTATACATCTTAACAACTACTACAACACTGGGGGCGGTATTGGCACAACTTGATGATAATGGAAAAGAACAATCCATTTACTACATCAGTTGCACTCTTGTTGGCTATGAGCTAAACTATTCACCCATGGAAAAGGCATGCCTTGTAGTGTTTTATACCACTCAAAATATTTAGCATTACATGCTAAGCCACCCTGTATAGCTCATTTCCAAGGTGGACCCCCTCAAGAACTTGCTATCAAAGACAACACTTATAGGCCGAATGACAAAATGGGTTATGCTCCTAAGTGATTTGACATCCATTATATATATAGAAAAGAAATAAAGGGGAAATTCATTGTAGATTAGATAGCTCAAACACCCCTAGTAGATGCATATCCATTGGTCATGGAATTCCCTAATGAACATCTATTCATGATTGAAGAACAACCAATATGGAAGCTCTATTTTGATGGCTCTTATACATCTCATGGATCAGGGGAAGGAATCCTCTTTGTCACTCCTCAAGGGGACTATATCAATAAATAATTCAAGCTGAGATTCCCTTTCACCAATAAAATTGCAAAATATGAGGCAATCATCTCAGGCCTCAAAAAATCTATCCAATGGAATATCAAAAGACTGTAAGTGCTTGGGGATTCCCAACTAATCATCAAGAAGGTCATGGATGAGTTTCAAACTAAGGATGACAAGCTTCTACCCTACAAGGAATTGGTGCAACAATTGAAAGAAAAATTCCTAAATCTATAGTTCATACTAATACCCAGGCTACAAAACAAAGTTGTAGATGGCATGGAAACTATTAGATCCTTACTAGAGATCCCTCAAGATTCAACACAATATATAAATTCTTAGTCAAGAACTTACATGCACCTGCTTACGAGAATGTCCATTCTAAAATTATGTAATTTTGGTTGGTCCTTGGTGTTATCTCTATTTGAGCATTAAGGATTTTCATTAGTATCAAAGATGAGCAGTTAGTTACCTATGCTATTCATTCGGTAAAAGGAAGTACTACAACCTACATATGCTAGTCGGTTAACTACATAAGCCTTCACACCAAGTAGTCACAGGGTAGTATCAAGAACTATAAGGATACAGATCTAACCAAGCACTAGAGTAGTTTTACCAAGCATCAGTGTATCCCAATACCAATCATCAATAAACACTGAGTAGACTGGACACCGAGCAACACTATATTTACCGAGCATTATTGATATTATTTACCAAGCAATCTAGGAAATGACATAGTAATCATTTTTGGAACATTTATCTATGAAAATGGTTACAACAAAATCACAAAATGTTTTACCAAGATCGAGGATTATTTATTGTAGATGTAATCATTAATTGTGATGATGATCTCTATGTAATTGTTAGATCTAGGTTAATTTTATATAACATAGATCTTAGGGTTTTTCCTAAGATGATGTAATGTAATTAGGTCATGAAAAATAAGCAATATTAGGAAATGAAAGCATTTTTCTATATAATTATACTTCATGATATTTTGATAGTGTCTATAATGAAATGAGAAGAATATCTTGAAGCAGCAACCACCTTCAAGACATCAATTTTCAGACAAGGTTGAGCAGTAATCAGACATAGTCAATTATTCAAAATTAGACAAGGCTACTGAGAAATACAAAGGACAGATATCTACACAATGAGGTGATATAAATTTGATATTTCATATATCTAATTCAGACAAGTATAAGTTGACAATTTACAGATACCCTACTGTTATTCTCGAATCATTGTAATAGATATTTCATGAAATCTCCTAACAGAGTAAACCTAATAGTCTTTATTGTAAATCTCTTAACCGAGTACACACTCAAGTAGTTTTGTTGAAATCCTTTAAAAGGGTATCTAGTTGATCTTTTCTTACTCCTAATAGGGTAAGATCACTAGAAGTGATCACAACTTGTAGTCCAAACAGGCATACTTTATTATCTATAGTAGTGAAGAATTTGTGGGTGTCATCCTCATCGTAGTTTTTACCTTCTAACAAGGGTTTCTACATAACCAAAATACTTGTGTTATGTGATTGATTTATTGTTGATTTCATGCAATTTACATTTACAAGTTAATTGAATGAATGATGCATATAATGGATTCAGTTGGATAGATGATTTTACTAGTGTTTGCTAATTGTGTTTGAAGTTAAAAAATTTTGTGGGAACTGATTCACCCCTCCCCTTTTAGTACCTTATCTCTCCATTCCAACACTTATTCCCCATGGTACCATGACATCCATTCTTATCTAAAAAATAGTATCACATCCCCTCACCTCAAAAACAAACAACACCAGAACCTTATTTGAAGAGCTTCCCACTATAGTCTTGTAGCCAATACCCTATATCATCGTGGATATCACAACATACTATCCCAGTGTTTAGATTTGAACAAGGCCATCCTAGCTTTAAAAGAGGTCCACATTAGAATTTGAGGTTCCCACACGAGTGTCATGGTCCTAGCACAACAATTTCTCAAAGTTAGGTACTAGTGCCCAACAACGGAGCATGATGCGTGTGAGTTTATAAAAAAATTCCTACCATGTCAAAAACATGCTAATTTGATCCATGCTCCAACACAATAATTGCAACCCATTACACCACCATGGCCCTTTTCATGTTGGGGCTTTGACCTTGTTGGTTTGATTAGTCCCCTTTCCTTAGATGGACATAAGTATATCATAACTGCCACTAAATATTTCACAAAATGGTTTGAAGAAATCTCACTCACCTTAACTTCAAGCATTCATATATCTAAGTTCATCCTTTACCATATCATCTATAGCTTTGACATCCATTCCACCATTTTCATAGATCATGGCACACCCTTTGAAAATTAGCATGTAGATGATCTATGTGCCAAATTCCACATCCATCACCATTGCTTCTATCCATACTTCCCTCAAGGAAATTGCCAAGCTAAGGCAACCAATAAAACCATCCTCAAAATTATCAAAATGTTTGTCAATGATTTTGGTCATGATTGGAACCTCAAAATCAATCCTGCCCTTTGGGCCTACCACACTTCCTTTTGCACTCCCATAGGAATGTTAGAAATAGGAAATACTGAGAGGGGGGGGGTGAATCAGTATTTCAAAAACTTTTACTTTTTCCCACTTATGGATATAACAGATTACTTTAAAGCATAAGAAACTAAATAACATACATAATAGTAAATGTAAAGAACTCATAACACATGATATGTTCTCGAGGAAACCCTAGCCAAGGGAAAACCTTGGTGGGGATGGTACCCACAAAGATCCACTAATCAAAAGATATCCAATTAAGGATTTTGACCCTATTAGGAGCCTATTACAATCATATAGTCTATCAGTCCTAGTTAAGGGACTACATGCCTTGTTAGAAGCCTCAACCCTGTTAGGAGTTGTAGATACAAAACTTGATTACCAGATGAGCTCACTTCCCAAACAAGTAATACAAATATTTACTGATTACAATATCATACTACTTACAACTTTGCATCAACAACTTTCACTGCTATCACAAGTTACATATATTACATGTTACATTTCAAGTATGTTCGGTAAATCTTTATTTATACAAGATACAAACATAATATCTTTCTCCTGTCAGCTTGCATATCTTTATCCAAGATTAAACATCTAGGATGTCATCTCTTTATAATATAAAGTCATTATTTTGACAAGCAAAATAATCCCTTAATTCATTTACTAGTTCTATCTTCAAAACTGCTCTACCGGCTGTACTCTATCATCGGTAAAATAATCATAACTTTGTCCATACTATCCGTACTCTTTTTCACACTAAGATGGGGTATCCTTAGACACCATAGAGTCTATGTTCAACTACACAAATTTTGATCATGCTCCAGTGAATGTCACCAAAACAAACTGTATCGGGTGCTCTATCAAAAACATTGTTTCATACTTAGACAATTTTAGTCTGCGATCTTCCATACTTACTTTCCAGCTTATGTGATCTTCATAGGGAGCATATGTTTCCATAATGAAAACATCTATGTACATACCTCAGCCAAATTGCCAACAATCTCCCCCTTTGTCATTGGTGGCAACATATGAAAAAATTGGCTAAGTGTACAAGTCAAAATCTCAAAATTTGTATCAAAATTGTGGCCATAGTATAAAAAAAGTATACTATCATTATATCTCCTCAAAATATACACATAATATATAACACTTCATAATACTCCATATAACTCCCCCTATGAGTATCCTTCCTTATCATATATAGACAATTTTCTAAGTATCTCTCCCCCTTTGACAACAATGACAAAATAAAGGGTGGAAAGGGATATACAAAATTGTGTCAAAACTTTTACCTTACTGTCTTATTGCAAAGCCGGTAGGCTTGCAACACAATCTACAAAATCTATCTTCCAAGTCTCAAAATCTTTCTCCCATGCCTTCTTTATTGATTCTGCTACATTGAGTAAAGTACTCA
Source organism: Chamaecyparis obtusa (assembly GCA_027943335.1). NCBI lineage: Eukaryota > Viridiplantae > Streptophyta > Pinopsida > Cupressales > Cupressaceae > Chamaecyparis > Chamaecyparis obtusa. The sequence continues at coordinate 57,380 of BSBK01010885.1, forward strand.
ATCCATATGCTGCAATCTGACAGGCTTGAAGGGATTCAAAATTGAACTTCTGAAATGCTATCTTAGTAGTAAGAAATTCATCTAGCTGCTCTTATATTATAGTCAACTTGATTGAGACATGCTCTCTCAAGATGTTTATTCTGATAATTTTCTTGTTCTTCTCATCATTCAAAGTCCGTATCTCATCACATAATTTTCTGATCTTTTTCTCAACTGTACTGATCTTTATGTTTGGGCTGGTGAATGAGTTTGTCTCTGCTACAATTTCATCTTGCTTCTCTTTTATCTTCTTCTCTTCCTCAATTAAAATATTTTTGGATTTTGTACACTGAATTTACAAACACTTTCCAATCTCGAGATGTTTCCTTAAGTTCTTAATGTGTCTGTCAAGGCTGTCAATGTCATTTTTGATATTCTAACTTATATTCTGCAACATCTGAGCTTCATAAGCTACATGAGCCTTAACCTTAGCAATATCAGTCAAATTAGTGAACTCAACATCAAAAGAATTAATTACCATCTTTTCTCTTTTAAGTGGATCTGAATCAAAGACTTTTGTAGATATAACACTTTGTAGCATCTCAATCAAATCTTTTAGACTACCTTCCAAATTCTTAACTTTCTTGTTCTTTCCAATAATTTTGTTCAAATAAGTGATCAACTCTAATTGATCATCGTCATCAACTTCCTTGCTCAAATCTTTAATGAATGTTCCTATTCCTTTCTCCTTTCCATTCTTAGGAGTAAGAATGATGTCTTCTTGTGGTTCAATAGGTTTATGGTCCTCTATTTCCATTTGCACTTCAATTCGAGTAGTCTATGTTTCAATACTCTTTTCTTCCTCTCCCAAAACCAAATTGTCAACAATGTTATCCAAACTGTTGAGTACTGCATCATCTGAATCTAAAGTAACTTTTGTTCCTTCAATGTCCATAGATTCTATGCCAATGTTTATTGAAGAAGAGGGAATATCTTCAGCTTCAACTACCTCTGTTGCTACCTCTGCTTGTTCTAAACTTTGTTTCTCTACTAGTTTTGCAACTGATTGATCTTTGTTATCTTTTCTTGCTACCAAGTTTGCTAGCACTTGCACAACTGCCTATTCAGTTTCAGTCTTTACTTCTTCATAGTGACCTCCCATTATTTGTATAATTCTTCTTTTGGTTCTTAATAGGGTTTCAAGTGGCTTGAGGATCTATTTAAGGTGGTCATCATCTCTTATCTCACAGAACTATCTAATCACATTCTCTCTCATTTTAGTATCTTCTTCTTGTGCTCTCATCTTTCTTCTCACAAGTCTATTGTACAAATCTTCTGGTATCTTTCCATGAATAGTATCAAATTTCTTGTTTGTCAAAATCATATGTGTAACCATTGCATTCTCAAGATTTAATCTATCAGAGGATCCATATAAATCATAGTATTTGTTCATTCTGGTAAAGTCTCCATGTTGCATTATATCTTCATTAACTCTTTCTATCCTTGGTTTCCATGATTTCTTCTTTATTTTCACTTCATCATATTTTATCTCTGCAACTCTTCTAGGTATTGTTGGAACAATTGTTTTTTGTCTTTTACCCGGTCCTGAAGCACTTGCTTTCATTCTTTTGCTTGGTGCTGAAGAAAAGGGTTTCTCTATTTGACTAATTTCTTGTTCCTTCTCAGGTTCTTCAACAATTACCTTAACTTGAATAGGTTTTGCACTTGATGCCAAAGGTGGGACTGATAGTATCTCACTTTGCCTTATTGCTTCTGCAGCCTTTCTTGCAATATCAAATTCCTACTCACTCATACCTGATTCTTTTAGAATTTTCTTTATTGTAGACTCCACTCTCTTCTTTGATTATTTCTCTTCCTTAAGTGTCTTTGCTGAATCAAATATTTCATCATATGTTCCAAATCTATTGCTATGAGCATCAACTTTACTTTTCAACAATCTATTAACATATCCTTCTGTTTCAACTTCAAAGATTTCATAGCCAAGAGGGTCTATGAATTCATGTCTAGGTTCTACTGCCTCAATGTAAGTGAAGTTAGTATCAACCATAAAACATTTATCATCTTTGTATTTCTCAACTAGGGATGGAGGAATTCTTGATCTATTTACCACAATGTTCTGAAAAGTTTTCAACACTAACTTTACACTGTCATTAACCTTCTCAATAAGATGTTTCATGTAAACTTTATTGATTCTTGCCATAGTATTCTCACCATCATTCCATTCAATAGTGTAAGGAAATCTTCTTAGCAGGTGGAAGAACATGTAAGTAACCAATGAGGAAAATCTAAAGTGAGTGTATTTAGCTTTCTTTATCTTTTCCAAATTCTCAAACAATTGTATTCTCAGAATTTCACACATATCCAGAGGCTTCTTGTCCACACACATCAAATAAGCAATGTGTACCATACCTACTAGCATATCATCTTCTCTAGAGCTTCCACAAAATTTTTTTGTCAAAATATTACACAAGTATTTTACATCATCTTGCTTAATCTTACTAATGACTATACCTCTGCCATTATACTGAACCAGTGTTTTCAATCACAATCTTTCTCATGTTTTTCTCATTCAGTGGAATTGCACCAAATTTTGATAATCCAGTCACATCATGAATTAGGTTTACAGTTATGTCTATAACTCTATCTTCTAACCAAAATTTACCATTATGTATCCTACTCAAAATGATCTTAGTACACTCCTCATCATCAAATTCATATTTCATCGAGTACTCAATGATTTCATTTTTTTCTAGATGTCCATAACCTTGTTTCACTAACATATCCATGTTGTACAATTTCTTATATTCACCATTAAAATCACTCTCCCTTAGGGTTTCATACTTTCATCCAATATAACTTTTAACATTCTCTAAATGAAGAACTCCGTCTGGTATAGATGATAAGGCTAAACTAGCATCTCTTTCTGAGGGTTCAACTACATATTTCTTAGTTCTAGGTTTATTCTTATCCTTAATGTTGTGAATCAATGACACATGCATGATTATATCTAATTACTTTAAGCTAATTTAAGATCTTTGTCGAGTAAATACCTTAAATTCACAAAATTAGGGCTTTCGCTAGATTGGCGCTTCAAACTTCTGCAAATCACTTCCAAACTTCTTTCTTCTCTTCCAAATCACTTCTAATCACTTGATAATCATAATAACTTTGATTTCAATCTTTTAATACTTAGCATTTACTTGATTTGACATCACATTCAATTCTTTTGTTGCTAAAATGCTAAAAAGTTGATTTTGTAAACCTGCAGCCATAAATCTTCTTGTGACCTCGCAAAACACAATATTTCTTTTTTGCACACTTAACCATAGCATTAGTATAACATAACAAACCTTCATCTAACTGTGCAAAACTTAATTCATTCAAAATCTAATTCTATACTAATTCTAAGTTCCTAAACTACAGAAATTTACATAATTTAAGTACTTAAAGAAGGGTTAGGTAAAGACTCATTCTTACCATCAGATACATTACCTTCTTGATTACCTTCAATGGTGAATATACCTTCTTGATCTATGCCTTTAACAAATTTTACTTCATCTTTATTGCTACAGCAACCTTTCTCTTTGTTTCCTGCATTTTCATTTCTTCTTGCATAGTTTCTAGGGTTAGGGTTATGATGATAACCTCCATTGTTCATTCTGCAAAATCTTGCTGTGTGTCCAATCTTGTTACATATCTGACAAGTGATTCCATTTGTTCCATATCTAGGTGTTTGTTGATTGATTTGTGTCCTGCAATTTCTAGCAATATGTCCAATTTTGTTGCATCTAAAACATACTATTCCATTTCCTCTTTTCATGTCTTCAGTTGATCTTTGATCTACATTGTTAGTATTTCTAAGAATTCTACTATTGTAATTATTCTCAATAACTTTAGATCTTCTACATTCAATAGCTCTATGTCCAAAACCATGACAATTATAACAATAACCATTAAGAGATTTGAGTTGTTTACCTGTACAATCTCTCTTCATATGACCAATAGTATTACAAGCAAAACATCTACCTTTTAATTCTCTTTGCATACCTTTGGATGATTCATCTTGCTTCAGTGGTTCTTCTTGCTTTGGTGTATCTTCTTGCTTTGGTGATTCTTTAGATTTGTTCTCATCTAACTTCTTTTCTTCACTACTTTCACATTCATTCAGATCTGGTTTCTTGCTTTCACTAACTATCTTCAATATGTTAAATCCAAGACCAGTTTTGTCATAGATTGTTTTTCCATAAGATTCTTGCTTATCAATCTTTTTACTATTTGAATATAGCCTCTCAAGTTGTTGTTTGGATTGAGTCAATTCACCTTTCACAATTTTTTTGTATTTCTCAAGTTCATCATACTGTAGTTTGACTTTATCAAATTCAGATGTTACCTTGCCAAGTTTAGATTTCAGATCTTCATTCTCATTCTTCAAGTTTTCATTCTTAGATCTTAAATTGTCATTTCCATCTTTCAAGCTAAGCTTTAGATTTTCCATCTTCAATTCATGTTTAAGGATCACATTTTCTTTTTCTAAATCATCACAATCTTCAACAAGAATTTTAGATTCCTTCTCAGATTTTAGATCTTCTATCTTACCTTTCAATTTGTCAATAAGATTCTTTGCATCATCATACTTTCTTTTCAAAGTGTTTCTTTCATTAGTAAGCATATCAATTTTCTCAAGAGCTTCTTCAAGATTTTTCTGTAATTGATCCATATCCATACAGATCTTACTCAAGTTGCTAGGCTTTCCTAGAATGTTTCTTCTCTGAGTAACTATGGTCTGATACCAATTGTTAGAAATAGGAAATACTGAGAGGGGGGGTGAATTAGTATTTCACAAACTTTTACTTTTTCCCACTTATGGATATAACAGATTACTTTAAAGCATAAGAAACTAAATAACATACATAACAGTAAATGTAAAGAACTCATAACACATGATATGTTCTCGAGGAAACCCTAGCCAAGGGAAAACCCTGGTGGGGATGGTACCCACAAAGATCCACTAATCAAAAGATATCAGGTTAAGGATGTTGACCCTGTTAGGAGCCTATTACAATCATATAGTGTATCAGTCCTGGTTAAGGGACTATAGGCCTTGTTATAAGCCTCAACCCTGTTAGGAGTTGTAGATACAAAACCTGATTACCAGATGAGCTCATTTCCCAAACAAGTAATACAAATGTTTATTGATTACAATATGGTATTGCTTACAACTTCACATGAACAACTTTCGCTGCTATCACAAGTTACATATATTACATGTTACATTTCAAGTATGTTTGGTACATCTTTATTTATACAAGATAAAAACATAATATCTTTCTCCTATTGGCTTGCATATCTTTATCCAAGAGTAAACATCTAGGATGTCATCTCTTTATAATATAAATTCATTATTTTGACAAGCAAAATAATCCCTTAATTCATTTACTAGTTCTGTCTTCAAAACTGCTCTTTCGGCTGTACTCTATCATCAGTAAAACAATCATAACTTTGTCAGTATTGTCCATATTCTTTTGCACACTGAGATGGGGTATCCTTAGACACCATATATTCTATGTTCAACTGCACAAACTCTGATCATGGTCTAGTGAACATCGCCAAAACAAACTGTATCGGGTGCTCTGTCAAAAACACTGTTTCATACTTAGACAATTTTAGTCTGCGATCTTCCATACTTACTTTCCAGCTTATGTGATCTTCATAGGGAACATATGTTGCCATAATGACAACATCTATGTATATACCTCAGCCAAATTTCCAACAAGGAACAACCCCATACTCCCTTGTATATGGTGTTGAGGTTGTCTTACCAATTGAGGTCAAGCTTCCTTCATTATGTGTGACCATGAAGAACTATACCACTGATGAAGACTATCACATGGAACACCTTACCCAAATTGACTTGTTAGATAAGATGAGGTAGGAGCTTATGATCACCTTGTTTTGTACTAGAATTGACTCAAAATAAGTTACAACAAAAAGGTCCACCCTAGATAGTTCTGAGTGGGTGACATTGTCCTTAAAGAGAATTAGAAAGTGAAAGAAAAATGAATAAAGAAAAGAAAGTTTGAACCTATTTGGTTGGGTCCTTATATCATCATAACATGTTTCATCTTAGGAGCCTATTATTTATCTACACCTGAAGGAGAGGCCCTAAATTATCCCATCAATATCATCCATCTGAAATAGTTCTATGCTTGAACCATCTCCTATGTATCTGAAAAAATCCCTAAAAATTGTAAAAAGTCCTAAAAAAATCATTGTCTTGGTGAAAACAGGTGCTTTGATGATATTAAAAAAACCAAAAAATTCAATAAAAGGACAAAAAAAAAAACATGAAAAAATTAAGGTAAAACAATCGTCCAATGGTGAAAACTTGGCAATCAAGCACCTTGGGAAATTATGTTGGTGAAAACCTAGAAACAGGTGCCATACATAGTGGACCAGGCCATTATCTATTAATCTCCCATCCCCCCGATCCCCTTCACCCTATCCTTGCCACTCACTCCTTAATCCCCACCACCAACCCATTTTCCCAAGGTGTTCTATTATCCAACATATGCAACACAACAATGATTTACTATTTGTCATCCTGAGCTTGCTATGTATATTCCTTGTATTGAGAGATCTCCTTCCTACCTCTTAAGCTTTGCACATATCCTTTTCCCTTGTGAACTATCCTAATTACTAATATTTTGTAAATATCCACTATATATACCATGCCTTTTGTACTATATCATTGCATCTAATTATACATATCCTCACCTGTCCTACATAAACTATGATAAATTGACTTATCTCATCTGCCCTGTACTTCAGCAAGTTCCTCAGTCCACATCCTTGATCAAGTGATTATCTCAGATTCATCTTTTTCTTCTATCCATATCTTTCAAATGCAAATAACACCAATGGGTCCTTGTAGGATGCATCCTTCCTCCTATTGTAGACACCCAAAAATGGTTTGAGCCTGCTAGTATTGGTGTTATTCTTTTCTACATTACAATTGAAACATTGTTTTTCATTCTAATTATTCTTCCCTATGTTACTCATATGGTTTTTACTATATTTCATCACTTTGTCCTTTTCTATTGAGTAAACATTGAAAACTATTTAATTGATTACTAACAGTACTTGCATTTTTACCAATCCTAATCATTCCTAAACTCTCCTAAAATGATCCTAATCATTCCTAATCTTTCCTAAATCGATCCTAATCATTCCTAATCTTTCATAAACCAATTGTAAATGTTCCTAATCTTTCCTAAACTGATCCTAAATGTTCCTAAACATTCCTAAAATGATCTTAATTGATCCTAAATCATGTCAAATCAATCCAAATCAATTCCAATTAGTCCTAATCAGTTCAAGAATATTTCAATCAATCCAATCAATTCAATTCACTCCCAAATCAATCTAAGGCATTGTAAAATTTCATTGATGCCTCATCATCATCATTCAATCCCTGAGTGCATTGTCAAAGTTCATCAATGCCTCATTGTCATCAATCCAATCCGGAGTGCATTGTCAAAGTTCAGCGATGCCTCATTAACCAATCCAAGTCAATTTTAAATTTCATTATCCAAGATGATTGATGCTATTCTATCATCATTAGTCCAACCTAATAGCATTGTCAAAGTTCATCAGTGATATCCTATCATTTCATTTCTAATTGTGCACATTGTCAAAGTTCATCAATGTTGCATTGATCCCTAATCGGTTTTTAATCATCAAGATCGGTTCAATCTCTAATCAAATCATTTAAGAAAAATTATCTTTTGATCATACGTCATCAATTTGGCCAATCATTTTACTAATTTATTTCTCTTGTGATAGATAAGCCATAGTTTATCCCTTTTGTATTAATATAGTTATTAGATTAATTACCCCTATCCTAAGTCTCCTACAATTAATTGATTTTGAATTAATTAATTGTTCCCTTTTTGAATTATGGGATTTTCTAAATTCCTAAATTCCTAATTAGCCTTTTTGAGGGAATATTGATTTTTAAATATTAAAAAATGTGACTCTTACATATTCCCTTAAATCATGCTTCATGGCCTCCTATTAATTAGCCTCCATGTCTCTTCCACTTTCTCTATCCCTTTTCCACTAATTTGGCTTCCAAATTCCTTACTAATTAGCCTCATCTTTCTTCTTCTGTATTCCCCCTAATTGTGCATTAATTTGTGCTTCCTATGCATTGCATGCCATCCAGTGCCAAGAGTCACAATATCCTATCATTGTCTTGTCCAATCCTTCTGCTTGGTAGAAACATGTCCTTTCATTTTGTGGACAGTCCATGGCAATCCAAACAAAGATTCAATGACATATCAAACAACCCTTTGGGCTTCATCCATATACCAACCTATCCATCAATCCATGATGTCTCTGCCTTGCTAGACACTGGGGGAAATTCTTGCTTGTAAATATCCTTAATGATCTTGAAAAAATCTTTAAAAATTATAAAATGTCATGAAAAAGTTCCTAAAAATTCAAGTACGAAACTAAAAAAATCCTAAAAATTCAAATACAAACCTAAAAAAACAAAACAAAAAAAACACAAAATGTCCTAAACAAATTAGTAAAATCATATAATGTCCTCAAAAAAACCAGTAAAAAGCATAAAAAGTCCTAAAATTTTTCAAAAAAAAAAATCATATAAAGTCCTAAACAAGTCCTAAAAATCAAATAAAGTCATAGAAAAACTCCTAAATATTGCAAAATGTCCTTCGAAAAAGCACCAAAAAATTAAATATTTTCAAAATCATAGAAAAATCAAAATCCTTCAAAATTATGCAATAATTTGTACATAACCATTTGTATGATTTCAATAAATTATCCTTTGTGACAAGACAAACATTTCAATAGACATAATCTTAAGACTTTTCAAAACATTGTGCTTTAACCAAATCATGTATCAATAGATAAACTATCCAATCAAGTCAATAATCAAATAGATCAAAATTGTCCAATCAATCAATCAACATCAATTTGTCCTTTTATTAAACTTGTCACTTTTCTTATACATGGTGTTGTATACTTGAAACCAGATGGTATCTATCTTAGACGGGGTACTTCATTCCTGAAATCAGATGCTATCATTATCAAACATAAAATATATCAATTTTGACAACTAGATCAGAATGATTGTTAGCTAGCTTGGTTTAGTGAGTCTTATCTTTTATTGATTTACATTTGATCATGTTCCAATGCTACTCTAGGATATCACTAAGTGATGAGAGTGGTCAAGATGGTTCATTGTCATTTATTTTTATTTTGTCTTCTTCTTGATGGATGATCTCATGAGATTATGGGGCATTTCATTAATATGCATCAAGAAAGATGAGATCATTCTCTATCTGCTATGTGTTTGTTTTTACGCAAAAGTATTGCCTTATTGTCCTAGCTTTATGTGCTATGGTGTGACACATCAACTTTTTCCATATTAAATAAATCTCTCATTACATAAAATGCACTTATGAAATAAAGTTTCATCATTATTGACTTTTCTTCATCTAATTTTAGCCTTTTAATAACATTCCTTCAATCAGTCCTTACATAATCATTCTCTTTTCAAAAAATTGTCCTCAAATCAATTTCCACCCAATTTTTCGAGGGGGCATCCTGTATGCACCCTAAAATGGTCACCTAGATTTTGGGCCCCCATTCATTAATTTATCATTTCCTGAATCAATACTTTGCAATATTTTCAATTTAAATCAATTTCCTTGATCAAATAATAATTAATTTAATTATTTTAATATTTCCTAAGGTTTGATCATTTTATCCTAAGTTTTATTTATTTAAGAGAACATGCTCCCTTTTAATTAAATAAAAAATCTTTTAATTAAATAATGGAGACCACTTTCCTAAAAATAATAAAATAAAAATAAAAATAAAAAGACTTTTTGTCTATACATTGAATGCACACTTTCCAAGATGAGTGGAATCTCTTTTTGCCTCTTAACCATGTCCATTGATTTTGCCTCTTGAGAATCTTGAGCACATGGATCAACCAAGATTTAATCTCCACCATTGCTCATTTCTTTTTGCCTCTTAATCTTGACTGTCCATTCATTTCTAAATCCTTTATAAGGAGCCCTCTCCTTCTCATTTTAGGCATGGAGATTTTAAGGATCCAAGATTTTATGTTATTGTTATGTTGCAGGTTTGGAGAGCGATTTTGGAGAAGAGTTTGGAGCACTTGAGCTTGAATATTGAAACTTCTCTTTTCTTGTCTTCTTCTCTCATGCCTCCATGACAATCCATTTAGATTACTCTTGCACTTTCATATTAGATTAGATTCATATTTCCTTTCATAGAATAATCTTGCATAAGCATTTCCTTTCATAGATCAGTTTGCTTTCATGCATTGTTATCATATAAAATAGCTTTCATTTTCATTTGCATGCATACTTGATGATCATGGAGACTAGAATTCTTGCTTTTCCTCTTTGAATCTCTCATTTTATAGTGTACTTGAATGGGCACAAGCTAGGTCTAAGCTAAGGGCCTCCATTATAAACCCTTGCACACCATGAATAGAGAGCTATGAGTTGCCATTTGAGACCTCATTCTTGAGAAATCTTAGATTATAAAGACTCATAGAAGTGTGTCAAAATTTTAGCACACATTTTTGGTGCCCACCATAGGGCAACCCACCTTTACATGCTGGTTTTGGTTATTTTTGGAGCTAACCCCCTTGTGCAAATTTGCTTGGAGACTAAAACCCTAGATTTTCAAATATTTGACAATATCTCCAAAATGGCTTGGTGTTTCAGTCTAAAACTTTTTTTACAAGTTGATGACATATCAGAGAAGCTTTAGTAAAAAATTTAGAATTTTATGAGATATTTTGATTTTTTAATAATTTTTTCTTTATTTTTCATAAAAAATTAATTTTCAGCTCAAATCAGCATATTTTTTAGAAATTTTTACATTTTTTGAAAGCTCTTTAAATTATACAAGGAGCCTATTCTTTGTGTTTTAAATTTGGATGCAATATCAGAGCTCAAATAGTTGACTTAAAAAAACTAGTCTATTTTGGTAAAATGCGTCTCTAGAGCACAAATGAAGAGCATTTTCTAAAAATTTTACATTTTTGAAAAGCTCTCTATTTTTTAGTAGGGGTCTTTGTTTTTCATTTCTATTTTATTAGTCAAAATCATATCAAAAAAATCAAATCTTGTTGACTAGGTCAAGTGCAAAAAAATAAAATTTTGTGATTAGTATGCACTTATTTTTCATGGTTCAATGCATGATATGACTTGTCATTTGGATTATATGCTGGTCATTATTGCTCCTAACAATTGATTTTTAGATCTAACCCTAGGGTTTGCATAAGTTGAATATACATTGCATATCTTGTTTTCTTGTTGGAGAGTTTGTGGCTTGCTTGCATGGAAAAACTCAACAAAAATAGAAATAAGGTAAAATCTACTAAGCGTGTTGCTTTGGACTTGAGGTATTTTGTTGCATCTCTATAAAATTTGGATTTTGGGAATAAAATGAATCTCTCATGTGTTTTTCTTGAGTGTTTATTGCCTTCATAGATCACACTTCAATTTTTCTATAAAGGAGACAATGAATCTAGATTTACATTCTTGCATATATGTCTCACATAGTAATTAGGCCCTATGAACACTATTTGTGGTGTTCTTGAGAGAGTGGGCTTCATTCGCTTGTCTTACATGCAAAGCTCTTCTTGATGATAGAACCCCTTGTAGGTAGGGAAGGAAGTTGTTATTATCTCACGGTCTTACTTGGTTTAGTCCTCAACTTTGATCGATACATTCTCTCTTGGACCCGCTTAGAGAGATCGGTAGACATTGTTGTTGACGTACGAACCTTGGTGAGGTGATTTCAATTTTAACATGTCAATGAATTTTCTTGCTATGTTTGGGTGAGGTGAAGAGGCTAGAGTATTATGCTCTATTCCCCTTTGGGCACATTAGAAACTCAAATCTTTGAATCCAAGCTAAGTCCCTATGTGGTCCTTTTTGTGAATCTTCCTTATTAGAGAGGGTTAACCGTAGTGGACATGCCCTTTCTTGGGTCAACCACATGGATGGAACCTCAAGCAGTAATAGCCATTTTTTCCATGGTAGCAACAACCACTATATAAATGTCCTTGTGGAAGAAATCTCCATGAGTGTAGTTTCTTGTTGGGCTGTCAGATCTCCTCAGCATCTCCAATTGATTAAATTCTCAGAATGTGTCAAAACCCCAATGCGCTTCGATTGGAGTTCACCATCTTGAAATTGAAAAAGTTGTAGAGTTGACCATTACTATGAACCATAGTGCAACCAACTTTTTCTTTGCTAGGACTATGTGAGTGACTGCAAAACATTTTGAGAATATACACAATTAGAATCTTTAGGGAGTAGAATACTATGTCACTATTTTTGTTCATGTGCAAGGTTGCTTTGTCACTTGCTCATTGTTTGAAGATAATTGTTTTCTTGAACTCCTTGATTGCTGTCTTGCATGCTTAATTAATGATAAAAATATGTTGATGCATCTAGTTGGTCATTTAAAACAAACAAAAATTGAGTTCCCGAGTAAAAAAACTATCTTTTTACAACTTTCTCGATTTGCTATTCTATCATTTCTAGACTTCCTCGGTCGATCCGGGTCAGATTAGGTCACTTACCCTGCTGTTAGAAGCTTGTTTTCACCTTGGATTCTTTTTTTTTGACCTCTTGAACTAGTAATCTTTGATTTCACAAGTGACCTTTCTTAGAATCGGTGAGCTAGAAACCGTCCTTGTTGAGAAGATAAACCTTTGGATTCTTTGATAACACACTTGGAGAGTTTTAGTAATCTCTTGTCCATTCACTTCCATACAAATTCAAATTCAATCAATATAACTTGGGTAAATCATCCTCCTAATCCATATGTGTTAGGGTACTCACCCATTCATTAGGCACCTCTATGGTGGTGTTGGTTTATGCCTCTTGCACAATTTCTATCTTATCACCTCTCTTTTGGACAAGTGAGTGCTTTTACTATCCTAGTTTGGTACCAACATTTCTTAGGGTCATCTTATCACCTAGTACCTTTTCTTTCATATCGGTTACAACAAGATATCAAGTAAATCAAGGAAAGCGACCTCAAGTAGTCGTTGACCAATTACCCTTAGTTCAAACTTACCAAAAACGTAAGGGAAATGAGCCCGTCTTTGATCAATCACCTAGGAACAACTCAGAAGTTTGGTTTGATCCCAAGAGAAACCTTAGTGAGTTGAGTACACCCTTAGCATCTTTTGGCTCAGACATGGATATGAGTTACACAATGACTCGATGAGAGAGAGAAGAAATGGATAAAATCCTAGATAACATATTTGAAAGGCATAGAGATACCATTCTATTTGGTAGTTCTTCTCATGAAAATTGACCAGTCTCACCCCTTATCTCAACTAGATATTTGGATGCACACCAAAGGGTTGAAAGAGATAAGAAGAAAGCCTATCAAGAAGAGTAATCATAGCATGAAAGCCAAGATGATGAAACCTATGACACTCATGTGAATGCAGCATACACCAATGACTTGCTTAGGCATTCAAGACCAAGTTCACCACTCAAAGTACCTTCAAGATACACGAGTGAAAGAATTAAGAGAATTGAGCATGAAAAGAAAGCATTCCTAGATGAACAAGCTGAAATGGAAGAGAAATTTAGAGTCCTTGAGTTGGAGAGACAAGCCTTGTTGGAGATAGAAAGGAGAGCCTCACAAGAAGAGAAAGATTGAATTTTGGCTCAACAACTTAATGACCAATTCAACATGTGTGTTGGTGGTGGAATCAACTCTCCTCCATCCACTCCTTTCAAGAATCCACAAAGTGGAAGATGTTCAAGAACACTTTCATGATCTCCTAGTCCTAGAGGAAGAAGGGCTTCAAAACATGATCATTATAGGAGATGAACACCTCCTAAGAACTCAAGACAACCTTCATAATGTGCTCACCATGGTTTGCAATATGGGGGTAGTAGTTCAATTTTTTACCTCAACTCTCAAGACTTCATGAATATACAACAAGAACCAGTCTTCCAAAAGTATGTGGAGAGATACTTGGAGAAAAACAAAGACAAGTTCTTAGATATTTTAATCAACAAAGGTGCCAATGTCCCCTATAACTTTGATGTGGACAAGAAGATCAAGAAGCAAGGTCCATCTCAGGAAGAAGAAATGAAACAACTTAAGAGTATGATGGAAAAGATCTTGGCACCCAAGAGTTCATTCTCACTTGACTTAATTTGTCCTAATCCTTTTGACAAAAGTGTTAGCATGAAAGACTTTCCTAGAAAGGTTGAGATCCCTCAATATTAAAAGTATGATGGGAATGGAGATCCACATGATCATGTGCATCAATTCTATATTATGAGTTTTAAGTTTCATCAAGATGATTCATACCTCATGAGATTGTTCCTAGGGAGTCTTAAGGGTAAGGCGATGGAATGGTTCACCAACACAACTCCCCCCATCAAGAATTTAAAAGAGATCATCCATATATTTTTCCAACACTTTGCATGCAACCTTTCAAGATCTGTCACCATGTTGGACTTATGCAACTTAAAGTAAAATCAAGGGGAATCCTTTGTCACTTTCTTGCAAAGTTGGAGATGAAAATTCTCTCGCTACTCTAGGACCATTCCTAAAAATGAGAAGATGGACATCCTTGTTAGCAACTTGGTTCCCAAAATGTGGTATGAAGTTAGGAAGATGGTTTTCAATTCCTTTGACACCATGGTTGAAATCACATGTAGGATTGAGGATGCTTTGAGAGAACAAGGAATTTTGACCAAACATGGAAACAATAACAACAACAATGGTCAAAATAATAGCTCTAACAAGGATAAAAGAAGGAACTCACATTGGAATAAGAACAAACAAGTGGTCAATGATGGAGCTATGGACTCCTCTCCACCTAAAGATCAAGCTATTCTCCACTTTTCTAGTGTTGTTCAAGACATGAAACTCAATGTGTTGGTTCCTAGATAGGATTTTACACTCCATGAGAAACCAATATGCCCATGATGGATATTAAGGATTGGTTAGTTTCAAATGTGAGCAATCTATGAGAAATTGGACCAACTATAGGGATAAGATTACCCTCTTCTACTTCTGGCTCTACACAACCAAGGTGGGTGCACCCTGATCCAATATTATTAACTCTGACTGATAGTTCTAACTCTGCCCCTTATTTCTTTATTGGATCTTTCAACAGATGAATACAGTGAGAAAGTACTAAACAACAACCTATTGTTGATTAACTCTCCATCACTGAATAGAACAATACATAAATGTAAATAAAATTAAAAGACTGGTAATGATTTAATGATTGGGATTATAAGGTTTGAATCACTCTTCTCAATGCAAAGATAGGAGAATACAGGTCAGTGCCTTATCTATTGGGAAAAATATTAAGGAAAATGATGAATACAATGGTGTCTTGAAATTGGTCTCTAGACATAAATACAAAATATCCCAACTCTTTCCTACTTATGAAAATCCTTCAAATAAATTCCAAGAACACATATTCCACTTTGAGCAATATTTAATCTAACTCTAGGTTGGAACTCAAAGCACCAATACATTCATATAAACCTTATGCAAAGATTTAAAGATTCAAAGAATAGAGCAAAGGAGAGTAAAGATCTGAGGTTTGTATTAAGTATAACCTTTCACCATGTGTATACAATATCCAGAATAGTAAGCTTGCAAGATACAAACATCAATCTATACTTCTCTATTTTTTGATAAAATGGTATAAAAAATTACAATCCTTGACTGAAAAGCTAGGGTTCTAGAAATTTCTATCTTTTTAACACCTAAACTCCAATCCATTAGAATGATCATGAAAAATCCCTTTATACCAAGGGATGCAACAAGAAACTGATCATTCTAGGGTTACAAAAATTAACCTAAAAAACCTTTACAACAACCCCAAAGGGTTTACAATAACTACACTACTGAAATAGGTGAGATATTTGCAATTGAGTCGACATGCTTTATGTTTTCAATGCTATCCTTGGCTCCTTTTCAACAAATCTGATTTTATCACCTCACTGTCAAAATGCAATGAATGCCCTTCTATAAAAATTCAACCCTGATATTCATTTGGCTTGGCATCATAGGAAACAAAATTGGATTTTATCTATAATTTATGCCTTCTGCTATCTTCCCCAACTGCAAACTATACTGAAGAATTCAATTCCTAGCCACCACATCATTTTACATGACTCACTGGTTCAAAAATCTTAGCAAAACCCTATAGGATATTTGAATTTTAATAAAAATGGTAATCGGCTCAACTTTAAAATGTGACTGTTGATCTATCTTATCCCTGGCAAATTGAGCGGCTCATAAAATCCTTCAACAGTCAACAAAAATCTTTAAAAATTGCTTTACACATTACTAAACCCTCAACCAATGAGAAAAAAGCATGTCAGTGATGAATCGGCATACTGGACCCACTTCTTTATAAGCTTTAAAATGAATGGCTGTCGTAAGTTCACATAGCCTCAAAAGATTCTATGCGAACATCAGATAGCTATTAGATCTTCTATCTTTGCATCCTTTAGAATCTCTCAAGCCCACTGACGTGTTTGCATACCTAAAATCCACAGCCAATCAAAACTTGACATCTCAGCAACACATGGCAATTGGTCCCACTAAACATCTTGCCTGAGCTACCAGAATATAGAAAATACTTTATAACCCTGGGCCCACCTACAAACTACCAGATGTCAGCACACCATTTGTCACCTCTAACACAGGACCCACTACAAGATAGAAAATTGAACGGTCATCGTTATACCACAACTTTAAATATTGAACATCTTCATCCAATGGTATAATGACAAATACATGATTAAACCATTCTTTAATCACCAGCACACTCTACTACCAACCGGACCCACCTTAAATGAGATCAACAGTTGCCATATAATCTCATGCATCTGACACATTCTATCAAATCTTACGACAACCGTTGGATCAACCTTTTTATACTACTCTGACAGATCCCCTAACATGAAACAAATCTATGATCAGGCCTAAGCCCTCATAAGTGATGAAGATTCCACCAGAATGTACACCCACTGTTGATGAAGAATCTCACCCCTGCTCTGACAAACCTCTGACACAAAAAAGAATCAACGGCTATTCTTATAGCCTCATGTGTCAGAAATAACCCTTAAGATCATACACTGGCCGTTAATGTTGTGCCACTGTCAGAACCACTAAAATTCTAAAATCGTTGGCCCCACTAATAATATTCTGAGTCATTAATACGTGGAGCAATGAGAAAGTGCTGACTAAGCACACCTGGCATGTGGACCCATTACATTGAAAATCCTTTGTCGTGAAAGAGAATCAATAGCTAGCACAACTTCGCAAACCTCTGACACACTCCATAAGATCTTACACCCATCGTTGGATTGAGATGGTGTTAGAAAGCCGGGCCCAAGAAAGGATAAAGGTTAGAAACTTTAGGAAATATTTAGCATTCAGACCTAGGAAAAATTACTACCGCTGGACCTTAGGAAAAATTAAAGCTAGGCGCTTGGAAAATTAGGGAAAATAAAGACCACCAGAGTGAATAAAATTTAATGCACATGTCTTATGAGGTTTTAAGTGGCCCAAAAAAGTAACATGAAATTAGAACAAAGCTAGGGCACACTTAGGGTTTTTCTTGCAAATGACTAGATTTTTGAATATTTGCCTAGGGTTTTGGCAGGAAAATGGGAGAAATACTTGCAGAGGCCCAATAAAAATGTTAAAGCCATAGAATTTTTCACTTGTGCTAATAGTGGCTCATGCTCGGGGATGTGTATGTCTTGTAGATACAATGAGAAAGTAGAATCTCTTGGTATAGCATACCAGAACCAAAAATTTTGACAAAAATAGGGAATTGTAGACAAAAACCTAAACAAAACTTGTACGAAAACTACCAAAAATTTTTAGGAGAAATAGAATTTCAAAAATTGACTATGAATAGGCAACTCCAAGAGCTCTCCTGTCAAATTCTTCAAAATGTAAGAACCTGCTCCCCATTTTTCTTCAGTAATATATGGGCCTAACCATATGGGACCAAATTTCCCATGTTTTCCTTTGTCTTGCATTCTTACATTCCACATTAATACCATGTCTCCTTCTACAAAATTTCTCTGAGTAGTCCTTCTATCATATAGGACTTTGCACTGGGCCTGCAAATTCTCATTCTTGATGTGTGCATCATTTCTTACCTCATTTAATTGAATCAGGTCATTCATTCTAACTGCCATATCTTCTTCAACATCTTCATCATATTTCTGAATGAACTGATATATTTGCAACAAGTTGTTCTGAGGTAATCTTGCATTTATTCCATACACCAAGTCAAAAGGGGCACACCCTATTGCTTTCTTCACTGTAACCCTATTAGCCCATAGGGCTTGTAGCAATTTGGAGTCCCAGGCCTTCTTATTTTTGTCCAGAACTCTCTTCAGAATCTTGATCAAACTTTTATTGCTGGATTCTACCTAGCCATTACCTTGTGGATGATAGGCAGATGAATATGAAATTTTAATACCATTATGTCGACAAAAATCAACAAACTCTTCTGACCTAAAACATAATACATTATCAATCACCATAGTTTCTGGGCAACCAAACCTTGTGAGAATATTCTACATCATAAAATCTGTTACCACCTTGCTGGTTGCTCTTCTAGTAGGGATTGCCTCAACCCACTTGGTGAAATAATTTGTTGCCACTAAGATGTAGGAATGTCCACCACTGGACTTATTCACCAATGAAATCCATACCCCATTTCTGAAAAGGGGCTTGAACAGAAATAGGTCTGAGAGGCAAATTCCCACTGAATTTTAGTTTTCCTACAAACCTTTGGCAAGGATCACACTTCTTGACAAACTGATGTGTATCCTTGAAAAGTGAAGGCCACCAAAAACCTACCCTGATAATCTTGTGGGATGTAGTCTTTGCCATGTAGTGTCCTCCATAAATTCCACTGTGCATTTCATGCATCAAGAGCTAGGCTTTATCATGGTCTACACACCTGAGCAAAACACCTTCATTACTCCTCCACCAAAGCTCACCATTTATAATTACATATCTCAAAGAATGGAGTTTAACAGTTCTTCTCTTATTGTCATCCATTTCAAGGGGTAAGACCATCTTTTGTAAATACTTGACAATATCTTTATACCATCCACAACAATCCATGTTACACATGTAAGGCCTTTGATCCTCTTCTAAAGCATTTATCTGGTTTGCATTTAGATTACTTTGGGCCATCAACTTTGCTAGGCCTAAACCTCTAACCAACTTTGTAATGTGGATATCAATGTTAAATTCTTGAATTCTATTAATCCACCTACATCTTCTTCCCGAAACCTCTTGTTGGACCAAGATGTCCTTAACTGCAACACTTGGAACATAGGCAACCACTGTGGCTCCCACCAAATAACATCTAAATGTTTTAATGGCCTTGACTAAGGCATAAGCCTATTTCTCAATGATATCATAATTTAATTCTACTGCTTGTAAAGTCTTGTTGAAAAAGGAAATAGGTTGTTCAAAACCTTCAGTATTCTTTTGTAAAAGTACTGCAGCAATAGTATGGGTAGATGCAAAAGAGAAAATTTGCATGGGTTTTCTATAATTTGGTGTCTTTAAGACTGGGGCATGCTTAATGGCCCTCTTAATGTCACTAAAGGCTTGGACTGCTTCAGTATTCCATTCCATTTTTGCTCCTTTCTTTAACATCCTTGATATGGGAATACTGATTTCTGCAAAGTTTGTAATAAAGCTTCTTAAAAAGTTGACTTGTCCTAGAAAGGACTGAATTCCCTTGATACTTTTTAGTAAGGATAGTTTGTCAATAGCCTCCACTCTTTCAGGATCTATCCTTACACCTTCCTTTGAAACAATGTGCCCCAAAATTTTCCCTTCTGTCACACCAAAGGCACATTTCTTTGGGTTCAAAGAAACCCCATATTCCAATGCTCTGATAAAAATTTTCTCAAGATGTTGACAATGTTGTTCTTCTTTTGCTGAAAAGGTTGTCAAGTCATCCTGATATACCACCATAAATCTATCAATGAAATCTACAAAGGCTACATCCATAGCCCTTTGAAAAGTGGCACCTACATTAGTCAACCCAAATGGAATTCTTACATAAACATATGTTCCCCATGGAGTTGTAAATGCAGTTTTAAACTATTCTGTTTCCTTTACCATGACCTGATTGTAACCAAAAAAACCATGCATCATGGACATCAATTATAATCTAGTGACCTTTTGCAACATGTTCAACATATTGGGTAATTCATAATTATCCTTCAGAGAATTTATGTTAAGATTCCTAAAATCTACACATAATCTGATATCACCATTCTTTTTTCTAACAGACACTAAATTTGAAACCTAAGTGGAATGCCTAATGGGCTTGATTATTCTAGCATCCATCATCTTCTTGAGTTCACTCTACATTTTGGGTGCCAAGGTAGGGTTAATAGGTCTCAACTTCTATCTAAAAGGCTTTGTGCCTTCCTTGAGTGGAACCTCATGCTTAAAAAGGTCCTCTCTATAAGCTTTAAGGTCTTCATAAGACTAGGCAAAAACATGCCTAAATTTTCTGAGAAGGTCAATCAAATTTTTCCTAGTTCTTGGGGAGAGAGACTTGCCTATATAAACTTTCTTGGGAGCTATCCCTGTGCCCAAGTTTATCTCTTCAAGTTCATTGATTTTATCAGTACTAGCTGAGAAGGCCTTGTCTTTGTTGTCAAATGCCCTTTCAAGAGCAACTAATCCTTTAGGAACCTTGTTTGATTTTAATTGCAAAACCTCTTTCCCAAAGATGACATCTTTTCCATTCACTGTATTAACATAAGCATTGAAATCCATTTCTTTATCACCAAAGTGAGATTCACAATGGAGAAACCTTAATAAATCTTGGTCATCAGAAAAAACTTGCCAATTATCTAGATTGTCAGGGATGGAAGGTCTAGCTTGTACCTCTATATTAGAAACATCTGCAAATGTAACATCTTCTGGTCTAAGGGATATATTAGCCAACAAATTTTCCATCCTATTCTGACTTCTTTCCATCCAACAAATATTAAAAGCACTAAATCTTTCAATCTCATCCCATACTACATTCCTATATTGTTTCAACTTCTGATACTTTGAAGCATATTTTGATCTAATTTAGGATATGACTAACTCAGAGTCACCTATAACTTTCAAACACTTTATGCCATGCCTTGATGCTAATCTTAGACCAATTAATAGAGCCTCATACTCTGCAACATTATTTGTGTATGAAAACAACAAAGTAAATGAGAACTTGAAAGTTTTACCATTTGGAGATATGAGCAATATTCCAGCTGCAGATCCTTCTTTGCTATTTGCTCCATCAAAATACATTATCCAAAGATTATCAAGGTCAATCCACCCCTCCTAGCTTTCTGATTTGTGGGGAGGATCAATACCTTCCTCTGATTCCTTATCTTGGACTTTGAAGGCATTAATATCAGTATTAAGGAAACAATTCATGTTGTCTTGCTCTTCTTCTTCAATCATGTGTGGAGTTCTAGACTCCCTAGTGACCTTGATATTTTTTCCTTCAAAATTAGAAGTGGAAAATGATAAGTCACACTATATGCTACCTCCCATAGAGGCACTCCATTTTCTTGATAGTAACATTCCATACTGGGAAGGAATATCCACTACCAAAACACTCATGGTCAATTGTTTATTGGGGTATGCAGCCAATCTATAAGGCAAAGCCTTAATAGTACCAAAAATTGGTACTTCTCTTGAATCCATAGCTTGACACCTACCATGAGGTGTATCCACTTTTAATCCCAATGACTTCATAACCTTAGTAGGCATAACAGTATTTGATGCTCCAAAATCAATCATGCAATTCTTTAGTAGCTTTCCATTTATTTGCAGAGTCAAGAAAAAAGGATCAACTGATCCTACTGTAGTACTAACAACATTTGTGTCCAAATATATTTGAGGGATTTTAGAAACAATCTCCTCACTACAATTTTCATCTTCTTCATCCATAATTGCTACTTGTTTCTCAAATTTTTCTATTTTTTGAGAATCAGTATGTACTACACTTTTCACCCATTTTAAGGCATTTTTCTTGTGTTCTTCTATTCTCATCATCTCTAATAATGGAACTCTGATAGTGATTTCAGAAAACAATTTACTCATGTCAACTGGAACATACTTTAAATCAGGTACATCTGGTTTTGAATCTACAATCTCTTTATCAGCTTCTTGGGTGGATGTATCTGCAGGTTTGTCAGTTTGGGCCTTGCTTTTCTTTTGCAAAACTGGTACAACCTCAACAGTAGACCTAGTTTTTACCTTATAAACAATATTGGGCTTGGAAAATTTCTTTACCTTGACTTTATCAACAAGATTAGCATCCTTAGTCTTTTCTTGTGAATTTTTTACATTTTTATCTATTTTCTTGATAAAAATGCTAGCAGGCTTGGGGTTTGCATCACCAATAACTCTATTCCTCAAGTTATAATTTGCCTTTGCCTGAGTAACCAAATTGGCTATTATCAAAGAAATTTCTTCATCAGAAGGTCTTCTCAAAGTAGTTGTTTGTTCATTCTTTTGAACATTACACTAGATGTTGTCAAGCTCACTATCTTCATCATCTGGAAAAACTTGTTGATGATAGGATTCATTTCTAGTTTGGGAATGTGAAATATCCTGATTTTCATCCTCTTCAGCAGAATCCACCTCACTCAAAACATGAGAAGAAAACATCCCACATCCCTGGTCATCACAAGGCTGTTCCTCATTGCACTCCTGCTCGTCTTGAGGAGAGACATTTTGGGATATGGCACAATAATTAGGATCATGCGGTGATTGACAAGAAATACACCATGGGACTTCTTCCACCATATTCATTGAATTTATTTGTAATGGATCAGGGGTCCTATCATTTGGTTTATCTCTTTTCTCAGGAATAAAAGGCTTCCCATCTTTCCATTGAGTGTTGTAGGGGTAATTCTGCATTCTTGGCAATTTGTTGAAATTATTAAAGGGGGGCTTGTCCCCTCCTGTAGATTTATTACCTCTATTTTCACCAAGCTTTAGATCTTTGATTGCTTTTAGAATCTATTTTAGGCTTTCATCATCCTTAGGTTTCACACCTTGAATTTTTCCTAGATCTTTTCTATTTAACAAGGGAGACCTATTATCTTCTCTCCTTCCCAAGTTTCCTGAGATTTTGTGGTTGCTTTCTATGTTCACAGCTAACTTGTAAGCTTCAACCAGACTCCTTGCATTCTTATCTCTCAATAGGTATCCCATCTTAGAATCAAAAGAATTTAAATATGTGACAAGGCACACCCTGTCATCCAATCTGATAACCTGCAACAATTTATGCATGGCCTTTTGAAATATAACATTAAATTCAACAACATCCTCATTGAAATTCTTCTTTATATTATTGAACTCATTCAGCATAAAACCTTCATGAGTTTTGTCACTAGATTGTTCCTTGAAACAATGTCTAAGTTGATCCCATGATCCTATGCTACCATGTGGAAAAGCCCTAAACCAATCCCTTGAATCTTCTGTTAGGGATTGCACAAATAGTTTCATGATAACATCATCAGGCACAATATTATAATCATCAATGACATCAATAAATTTCTTTAAATGTTCCTCACAAGTTACAACATTGCTTCCTATGAATTTAGGAAGCTTCTTTCTGATTTCTTCAGGGATGGGGTTAGGATAACCAGGGATACCAGTAAAAACCAATTGTTTACACCTTTCATGTATAACCCCTAAATTAGGAAAACCAACACCCTGAGATGTGGATGCATTATTATTTGTAGTGGCAACACCTTTAAAACCTCCTGGTGGAGGAACACTAGTTGTTTGATTTTCTGAATTTGTGACATTTGCTCCTTGTGTCATGGTAGAACTAGCAAAATTTGTAGGTCCTGTAGACCTTTTAAGAAAATCAATTTTCTTTTTCATTTCTAGTGTTGCAGCTTCTAGTTCTGCCTTTTCAAGTTCTTTGGCTAGAAATTCCTGTTCTTTTTTGGCCTTTTCAAGGTCGGCTTCCAATCTTAAGGCCTAGTCTATAGGACCCTTGGGGTTTATAGGCTCTTTAATTGAAATGCCCACTTCCTTTTGTTTCCCTTTATCCTTTGGTTTCCTAGTTTCAAAAGTCTTATGGACAACAGGCAACTCATTTGTTTGTTCAGGAATGGGAACATGATTTATAGCCTCTAAATCTAACAACTGCCTTCTTAATTGGTTAGCCCTGATCATGGCATGTCTGACCCTTTCTTCCTTCTCATTTTCTCTCTTTTTCCTAATGGCTACTTGTTCTTGAATTCTTCTTTCCAATTCATATACTTCCTCAAAAATTTCCTCAAAATCAGGCAAAGTGGTTTCATACTCATCCTGTTGTGCTTGGGGCTCTTCTTGTTGATCTTGAGACTCATGGGGGCCTTGGGGTATTGATGAATCAAGGGTTAAAGGGGGAACAAAATCCTATCCACCCCTACTTTTGCTTCTAGACCTACTAAATTTCCCTGAAATCCTTCTATTTTGGGATGGTCTTTCACCCTCTCTTTCTATGGGGGAATAATAGTCTTCATACTGATTCAAGCCCGAATCAACTGCCTCCTCATATTCTGAGGCATTTCCTTGCTAACTAGGAGGAGTAAGACCCTCCCGTCCTAGGTTTTCCCTTTGCTTCTAGGTTAGAGACATATCATTAACACTTTTTTCTTTCCTAACCTGAGTTCTTCTTGATGTGGCAGGAAGCCCATGCTGCAAGCTTTCTTCTGGGTGTTCCTTCCTCCAAGACCTTGTGATTTTGAAACTCATTGTGATATATTACTTAAAGAACTAGTTATAGAGATGCTCAAAGTCACCACTCACAATATGTGAGATAATTTGAAACCTTACTAAAACTGACTCTTATACTCTTTAATGAAGACTACTGGATAAATGATAAGCTAACTAGGAGTCTAAGCTCAACTTGTACCCACGTTATCTATGCTGATTTGTAAGACCAAAGATATCAAATAATTGAAATAGGTGGGTCAGGAGTCTAGCTCAACTTGAAATCTACACTATTTGCTCTTGACAGTATTTCTCTATTCTCCAGTAGAATCACTAATTTGATGGTGACCTAGAAGGGCTGAATCAAATGGGTAATGAGATATTGAAATTTGTACTATAAACACTAATTCAGAACTGATTTTACTTGTTTGGTATGCTTTACTCCCCAGCGGAGTTGCCAATTTGTTGGTTCTTGGATAGGATTTTACACTCCATGAGATACCAATATGTCCATGATGGATATTAAGGATTGGTTAGTTCCAAATGTGAGCAATCTATGAGCAATAGGACCAACTATAGGGATAAGATTACCCTCTTCTACTTCTGGCTCTGCAAAACCAAGGCGGGTGCACCTGATCCAATAGTATTAACTCTGACTGATAGTTCTAACTCTTCGCCTTATTTCTTTATTGGTTCTTTCAATAGATGAATACAGTGAGAAAGTACTAAACAACAACCTATTGTTGATTGACTCTCCATCACTATATAGGACAATACATAAATGTAAATAAAAGTAAAAAATTGGTAATGATTTAATGATTGGGATTATAAGGTTTGAATCACTCTTCTCAACACAAAGATAGGAGAATACAGGCCAGTGCCTTATCTATTGGGAAAAATATTAAGGAAAATGATGAATACAATGGTGTCTTGAAATTGGTCTCTAGACATAAATACAAAATATCCCAACTCTTTCCTGCTTATGAAAATCCCTCAAATAAATTCCAAGAACACATATTCCACTTTGAGCAATATTTAATCTAACTCTAGGTTGGAACTCAAAGCACCAATACATTCATATAAACCTTATGAAAAGATTTAAAGATTAAAAGAATACAGAAAAGGAGAGAAAAGATCTAAGGTTTGTATTAAGTATAACCTTTCACCATGTGCATACAGTATCTAGAATAGTAAGCTTGCAAGATAAGAACATCAATCTGTACTTCTTCTCTATTGTTTGATAAAATGGTATCAAAAATTACAATCCTTGATTGAAAAGCTAGGGTTTCAAAAATTTCTATCTTTTTAACACCTAAACTCCAATCCCTTAGAATGATCATGAAAAATCCCTTTATACCAAGGGATGCAACAAGCAACTGATCATTCTAGGGTTACAAAAATTAACCTAAAAAACCTTTACAACAACCCCAAAGGGTTTACAATAACTACACTACTAAAATAGGTGAGATATTTGCAATTGAGTTGACACGCTTTATGTTTTCAATGCTATCCTTGGCTCCTTTTCAACAAATTTGATTTTATCATCTCACTGTCAAACTACAATGAATTCCCTTCTACAAAAATTCAACCCTGATATTCATTTGGCTCGGTATCATAGGAAACAAAATTGGATTTTATCTGTAATTTATGCCTTCTGCTATCTTCCCCAACGGCAAACTATACTGAAGAATTCAATTCCTGGCCACCACATCATTTTACATGACTCACTGGTTCAAAAAACTTAGCAAAACCCTACAGGATATTTGAATTTGAATAAAAATGGTAACCAGCTCAACTTTAAAATGTGACCATTGATCTATCTTATTCTTGGTAGATTGAGCAGCTCGTAAAATCCTTCAACAATCAACAAAAATATTTGAAAATCACTTTACACATTAGTAAACCCTCAAACAATGAGAAAAAAGCACATCATTGATGATTCGGCATACTGGACCCACTTTTGTATAAGCTTTAAAAAGAACAGTTGTCATAAGTTCGCATAGCCTCAAAAGATTCTATGCGGACATTAGATAGCTATAAGATCTTCTATCTCTGCATCCTTCAGAATCTCTCAGGCCCATTGATGTGTTTGCATACCTAAAATCCATGGCCAATCAAAACCTGACATCTCAACAACACATGGCAATCAGTCCCACTAAACAATTTGCCTGTGCCGCCAGAATATAGAAAATACTTTATAACCTTGGGCCCACCTGCAAACCGCTAGATGTCAGCACAACATTCGTCACCTCCACCTAGTCACCTCTGACATAGGACCCACTACAAGCTAGAAAATTGAATGGTCATCATTATACCATGACTTTAAATATTGAACATCTTCATCTAGTGGTATAACAACAACTGCATGATTAAACCATTCTTTAATCACCAACACACTCTGCTACCAACCAGGCCCACCTTAAATGAGATCAAAAGTTGTCATATAATCTCATGCATCTAACACATTCTATCAGATCTTATGAAAATCATTGGATCAACCTTTTTACACTGCTCTAACAAATCCCCTGACATGAAACAAATCTATGGCCAGGCCTAAGCCCTCATAAGTGATGAATATTCCACTAGAACATATGCCCACCATCGATGAAGAATCTCACCCCTATTCTGACAAACCTCTGACATAGAAAAGAATCAACAGCTGGTCTTATAGCCTCATGTGTCAGAAATAACCCTTAAGATCATACGCTAGCCATCGATGCTCTGCCACTGTTAGAACCACTGAACCTCTGAAATCATTGGCCCCACTGACAATATTCTGAGTCATTAATACATGGACCAATGAGAAAGTGTTGACTAAGCACACCTGGCATGTGGACCCATTACATTGAAAAGCCTTTGCCATGAAAGAGAATCAATGGCTAGCACAACTTCACAGACCTCTAACACACTCCATAAGATTGTACACCCATCATTGGATCGAGATGGTGTCAGAAAGTCAAGCCTAGGAAAGGATAAAGGCCAGAAACTTTAGGAAATATTTAGCATTGAGACCTAGGAAAAATTATTGCCACCAGACCTTAGGAAAAATTAAAGCTGGGTGCTTGGAAACTTAGGGAAAATAAAGACTGCAAGAGTGAATAAAATTTAATGCACATGTCTTATGAGGTTTTAAGTGGCCCAAAAAAGTAACATAAAATTAGAACAAAGCTAGGGCACACTTAGGGTTTTTCTTGCAAATGGGTAGATTTTTTAATATTTGCCTAGGGTTTTGGTAGGAAAATGGGAGAAATACTTGTAGAGGCCCAATAAAAATGTTAAAGCCATGGAATTTTTCACTTGTGCTAACACAATGCATCTCATCAACAATAGAGCAAGCCAAGATACCAAGATAAGCCTAAGAAAGAGAGACGTCAGTTTTAAAAACTTGGTGATTCATATGAGGATGTCTTGAAAACACTCATTGCCAACAATCTTGTGCATCCTTAAGATCTTGCAAAGCATTATATACCTAATGTTAAGCCACATTGGTGGGATGAGAAAGCCTTTTTCAAATTTCACAATGGCATTGGGCATGATATTGAAAACTGTTGGAAACTCAAACATATCATCCAAGATCTCATTGAGAGTGGAAAACTTAAGGTGGATGGATTGAACACAAATGCTAATCATAAGGAATTCAAAGAACCTTTTCCCAAGTATGAGAAGGGGGAAACCTCTAAACCTAATAATGGCAAGGTTGAGGTCAATTACACTTACATAGCTGTGGAGAATGTTGTTAACATGCTTGAAGTTATAGAAGAAAATGTCAACACGATGAGGAATAAATATTCATATGATTATGATCCAGACATGGACTCTCCTCCTATCTTTGATGAAGAACCCATCATGGTGCTAAGGGGTTCTAACTCCAGAGTGTCATCTGAAACTCTCAATGTTGTCACACGAAGTCAAGGTCCCATTGTCGTTAGAGGACCTAGTTCAAGTCAACCAAGTAAACCAAAGCAAGTGGCATCCAAGAATGTCACCTCAAAACCAATTGTCAATCCTAAGTTGAGCTATAATCTTGTCGATTAGTTGCAAAGAACCCCAGCTCATATTTTGATCTTTGAGCTCTTAGAGTTGTCCCCGAGACACAAGCAAGTCCTTGAGGATTCTTTGCGCATAGTGAACGTCCCTAAAAACTTAGACGTTGACCAATTCCAGAACATAGTTAACCATATTTCCAGCCCTCATTACCTTACCTTTTCAGAGGGTGATGATAAAGCTTTGAAGCACCCACATAATATTTCCCTTCATATTGAAGTCATGATCCACAAAACCCATGTTAGGTGCATATTGATAGATGGGGGTGCTAGGCTTAATATTTGTTCCTTGAGTCTTTTAAAGACATTGGGTTATTCTAAGAAAGTCATAGATACCAAAAAGAAGATCACTATCAAAGCCTATGATGAGGTGGAAAGAAGTTCCAAATGGTTGGTCATCCTTCTTGTTAGGATTGGCCCTGTTGAGAAGGATATTTTATTTCAAATTGTTGATGATGGTCCCCTTGCATACAATATCTTACTTGGTAGACCATGGATTCATGATATGCAAGTAGTGCCATCTACCTATCATCAATGTGTTGAGTTCCCCTACAATGGAGTAGAGATTTGTATACCTAGGGATAGCACTTTATCTAAAAACTTAGTTTCAGCAAGTGCTCATGTTCCCCTCAATAGAGAAGCAAAAGACTTCAATGCAACCTTAGTTGAATATAAAGACAAGTTCAAGTTAGTAGACCTTGGCATGGGGGGGTATCAACTCAACTCCTTCACAACACTACCAATTTCATGTAGTTCTTATGGCAGGCCTTCACAAGAAATGAGACCTTCCTCTTCAACTATGATTTTATTTGGCACATTTGTAGAGTCCTCAGTGCCTATTCAAGATGAGAAAGAAGAGGTGGCTATTAAAGATTGGATTTATAGAGAATAGAAATACATGCACAATGAGAACTTCTCTCCCTCTCCTAAGGCTTATGGAAGAGGTTATACTTTTGTAAAACAAATGGGATATCTTGGACATGGCCCTCTTAGTCACAGATTGGATGCTAGAGCTGAACATCTTGATCATGCTCTTTTTGGATGCAAGTCTAAGAAGATGGTTGGCCTAGGATTTGCAAATCATAACAAGAACCTTGCTCCTATTCTTGATGAGTTGGATAGTGAAGATGAACCATAATACATACCTAATTTGACAAATCAATAAGATATGTGTGAGGATTGGGTCCCTTCCACTAATCTCCTTTGGGGAGATTCAGATAGTCCTTTCACTCATGAGACAGTTGCAACCTTAGAACAAGATGAATTAGATGTAGAAGATCCCATCAGAGAACGTCAACACAAGAATATTGTTCATTTGATGGAGAGGGAAGGTATTACCCTTAATGACATTAGATCTTCCACATCAAGACATCCCAAACCTTTATGGTGTCAACATCCTAGTCAAAGTTCAAACACAAGTTCATATGAGTATGAATGGGACTCCCTCTCATATCCTTCTACAGTTGATAGGGATGTTGATGTCATCCACACTTATAGTTCTCAACCCGAGGTAGCTAACAAGTCATGTGTAGGATTGGAGGATTTGAACCCACATGTTGCATCAATAGATGATTCTTCACTTGTTAGGACTAATCTTGATTTGGGTAGCTTAGAAGGATACTTGACGAACTCTGAATCTTCGGTCACCAAAGATGATATCATTCACATTCACAACCTTGAACAAGTCATTGACTTCCCTCTTGTTCATCCTAACCTCATTGATTGGTCCCAATGCTATTAAGAACCTAAGCTCTTAATGTTCCAAAATGATTATGAGATAACTTGTTACTTGAATGCCATTGAACCCGTAGTCTCTTCCACCAGTGAACTGACTACTAGCATGACAAGGCTAGACATCAAGTACCTTAGTCAAAAAATAAAAGGAAAAGAAAATCAAAAGAATAAGAGTTTTGATGGTGAAAACAACTATGTGGTGGTGTCAGAACCAAAAAAAGTAAAAAGAAATAACGTATCCAAGGGTGAAAACCTCTCTGAGGCACTTAAGGATGAGGTACTTGATCATCTCCCTAGCTATTTTCAAGATAGATCTTTAGTGCTTATCGAACCAACACAAAAAGTCAATTTGGGTACAAATGAAGCTCCACAGATAGTACACTTGGCTCAATCCTTGTCATCACAAGAAAAAGAAGCTTACACTAAGTTCTTATAGAAAAAGAAGAGCAATTTTGCATGGACTTATTTAGATATGCCAGAGTTGGACACTAACCTTACCATGCATCACTTGTTCATAGCTCTGGGTGTCAAACAAGTTAAATAGAAATTGAGAAAGATGCATCCTCACATAGCTCTCCTAGTCAAAGAAGAATTATAGAAACTCCTTGGTCCAAGATTCATAAGAGCTATTGACTATGCTGAATGGATATCAAATATTGTACCAATTTCCAAACATGATAAATCCATTTGAATTTGCATAGATTTTAGAGATGTCAATAGACCATGCCCAAAGGATGATTTTCTACTTCCCAATATAAACATGATAGTGGATATGACTATGGGTTATGAGATCTATTCCTTGATGGATGGTTTTTTTGGATATAATTAGATTACAATAGCTCCTGGAGATCAAGAAAAGACTACATTCACTTGTGCATGGGGTACCTATTGTTGGAACCTTATGCATTCTGGATTAAAAAATGTAGGAGCCACCTATCAACATGCTATGACAACCATTTTTCATGACATGATGCATAAAAACATGGAAGATTATGTGGATGAAACCTTGGCCAAGTCTAAGAAAGGAGACACATGCTTAGATTATTTAGAAGTCATTCTAGATCGCATGGAACAATTTCAACTAAGGTTAAATCCTAAAAAGTGTGCATTTGGTGTCACCTCTGGAAAACTACTAGGATTCATCATTTCAGCAAAAGGAGTAGAGTTAGACCCTAAAAAAGTCCAAGAAATCATAGATATGCCACCTCCTAAAAATATTAATCAAATGAGGAGTCTTCAAGGAAGTCTTCAATCCATAAGGAGATTTATTTCACAGTTGGAAGATAGAGCTCAACCTTTCAACAAGAACTTACACAAAGGAGTCAAATGTGTTTGGAATGAGGATTGTCAAAAGAGCATAGATCAAATCATGAAATACTTGGAAAATCCTCCCATTTTAATGCCTCCTATACCAGGGAAACCACTTATCCTATACATTTCAGTGACTGAATCTTCCTTGGGGGCATTACTAGCTCAACTTGATGAACATGGGAAAGAAAGAACAATATACTACATTAGTCGCACTCTTGTTTCATATGAGGTTAACTACACCATCATTGAGAAATATTTCCTTGCAGTTGTGTTTGCTTCCCAAAAGTTGTGACATTACATGCTTGTGCACACTATCCACCTCATAGAAAAAATAGATCCACTCAAGTATTTACTAGGTGAGGCTACCCTCACAGGTAGACTTGCTTAATGGATGATGATGCTTTCAGAATTTGACATAGAGTACATTGAGCATAAAGCAATCAAAGGAAAAGCCATAGAAGATCAATTGGCTGATTTCCCAATACAAGATAATGCACCTATTCAAGTTGACTTCCTAGATGAACACCTCATGTATATGATTGAAAGAACATGAAAGATGTTCTTTGATGGATCCTTTATGCAAAATGGTTTAGGATCTTGTGTGTTGTTTGTTTCTCCTCATGGGTACACTATTCTCAAGTCTTACAAGTTATTGTTCCCATGTACAAACAACATTGCTGAGTATGAAGCTTTAACAAATGGACTTAAGATGGCCATAGAATGGAAAATCACAAAATTACACATCTATGGGGATTCACAGCTGATAATCAACCAAGTCAATGATGAATATCAAACAAAAGATGAGAAACTGGTACCTTATAAGAAAATGGTTGATTCCTTGAAATGATACTTCACATTTGTCACATTTTAGAAAATTCCTAGAGAAAAAAATAAAGCAGTTGATGCTATGGCTACACTTGCTTCACTTCTTCTATTAGGGAAACATGAATCTAGATTCGAATTCCTGGTGGAAGAGCTACATCACCCTATCTATAAATCCCAATAAATTCATGTCATTTGTACCCTTGTTGGTCATGAGTCATCCCATTATGGTTCCATTTACTCATACCTTCATGATGGCATTATCCCTAAAACCTTTAACTGATCTAAATGTAGAAACCTTATCTGAAATGCCTCTCACGATTCCCTTATCTCTAGTGATTTGTATAGGAGGGGTCTAGATGGAACACTCCTTAGATGCTTAGAAAAGGAAGAATTCGACCAAGCATTAGTTGACATTCATGAGGGTATCTGTGGGGGACATTCCAATGGTCTTGCCATGGCCTGAAGGTTGCTTAGGGTGGGACACTATTGGCCTACAATGTAGATTGATGCAACAAATTTTGCAAAGTCATGCGAAAAGTGTCAAAAACATGGTAACCTGATACATCCCAACTCATCAGGTGGACACAAGTTTATCATCACTACTACTAATTACTTCACTAAATGGGTAGAAGCTATCCTACTTTATGTTGCCTCAGGCAAGGTAGTCTCTCTATTCATTCTAAACCATATCATCTATCAATATGGAGTGCCTTTTGAGATTATCACTGACAACAGAGGCTAGTTCAAAAATAAGGACCTTAAAAAACTCTGCAAGAAATTCAAGATTAAACAACATTGGTCCTCCATTTACTTCTCGCAAGGAAATGGTCAAGTAGAGGCATCAAATAAAACCACTCTTAAAATCCTACATAGAATAGTTTGTAAGAATGGTAGAGATTGGCATTTACAGATCAATTTGGATTTGTGGGTTTATAGAATGAGTATTCGTACTCCTACTGGGGCTACTCCTTTTTCCTTTACATATGGTGCTTAAGCAGTGTTATCTTTAGAGGTTGAGATTCCTTCACTTAGAGTTTCCCTCAAAGGTCTAGTTACAGATGAAGACTACCACACCATGAGACTTCAAGAGTTAGAACTTCTAGATGAGAAACATCAAGCATCATTTGACCATATGAGGGTTTATCAAAAGTGCATGTCCAAAGCCTTCAACAAAAAGATTCACCATAGAGAATTCCAAGTGTGAGATCTTGTCCTACGTGAAAATCCTAAGAATCAACAACATAGAGATCAAAAGGGAAAATCTGAACCTAATTAGCTTGGAACTTACATTATTACAACAACTTTTGGGATAGGTGCATATTTATTATCTACTGTAGAGGGGGCATCCTACCTCCCTTCTATCGATCTACTAGGGCATGATCCTTTATTTTTCTTTGAACCAACACTCATAATCACATTGTCTTAGAGAGGGGCAAAATGTAGACACTGAAAAATGGTTCACACCTATATGTCCCTTTTTTTTAACATGTCTTCAATGTCTAATTTTCATCCCTAAGTTACTAATATTTCTCCTCGATTTTTCCTCATTTTTGACCTAATCAATCAGTTTTGAAATCAATACAATCCATTATTAGAATTATCAAAATCGATTCTTTGCCTCATCAAAATCATCAATTTGGTCAAATCAATTATTTTTTCTTCTTTAGGGGTAAATAACCCATATTTTATCCCCAAGTCGTAGCCTTGATAAATAAATTACATTTATTTATTCCCTTTTCTACATAGTTTCACAATTAATTAATTGGGTAATTATTGATTTATGGAATTTTCATAATTCCTAAATCCTAATTTCCATTTTGTGGGAATAAATGAATTTTAAAATTTAATAATTCGTTCCTTTTGCCAAATGGGATTTTATCCCTTAATTTATGCTTCACCCGCTTTTTTAGCCTCCACCTTCCCTTTTCCTTTTGTCATAAATTATCATAGTTTATGACATTTTCCTTTTTTCCTTTTGTCATAAATTGTCATAGTTTATGACAATTTTCCCTTTTTCCTTTTGTCATATTTGTCATAGTTTATGAATTTTTTTCCTTTTTTAATTCACTACTTTCTAATTGTGCATTCAATTTGTCATAAATTATCATTTTAATGACAATTTTCCTCTTTAAAATTTGTCAATTTCCATAATCTATAACAATTCCCATTTTGCACATCAATTTGCTAATTTTGAGATTTCTTCTTGAAATTCTATAAATTGAGATCATTTCTCTCATTTTTGTTTTAACCACATTCCTAATATTCTCTTTTCATCATTTTTCTTTCAACCACATTCCTAATATTCTCTTTTCATCATTTTTCTTTCAACCACACTCCTAGTATTCTCATGTTATCATCTTGCTTTTAATTATAGTGCAGATTTTGTCAAGATCATAGAGCTAGATCATCCATATTATGGAGAAGAAAGGAGAGCATAGGAGCTACACTTGAAAGGGGGTTTTGTTTGTTTAATTTCCTTTATATTTCAAGTGGATTTTATGGTAGATTAGATTGTTTTGCATATATTTATTGTATGAGATTTGTGGTTCTCTCATTTATGCTTTCTAAACCTTTTTCTAGTCTTACACCTGTCTAACCTAATATCCCTATCATTCATTCACTCAATCTCTCTTTAGTAAAGGACGTCCCTTGGATTTATCACTTTAGCTTTTGGATTTAATATTTGGTTCTTGTTAATCTTTTCAAAGGCTTCTCGTTGTTCCTCTCCTCAAAGTCGCCACAATCCTTTATATCATGATGTTCTATGGATGAGGGAAATCTTGGGTGGGTATTTTGATCATTTTTCTTTCTTCCTATGAGTCAGTCAGATGTGAACCTTGCACATCCCACTGTGATCTTTTGAGTTACATGGTGCACATTGGAAATTTTGTTTGTTTGTGAGTTCCTCAACATCATTTCCACCATGCCTCCTCCCAGATTCATGTGTGATTTTGGGGTAACCTGTGCATTTATTTTTGTGTGTGTCCTTGATAATGTTGGTTACATGGCCTTGAGTTCCTAAGTAATCTTGGCAGGTCTTTCATTTTTCTATATCAAACTAGGTTGTGCTCTCCACATTAACATAATGAAATCCCCAAGTCCCATTAGTTATATTAGATTCATATTGCATATTCAATCTTTTCTCATGGACCAACATCTACTTATCCCCTTCCTCCCTTCCCCTTCTCTTTCTTCCCTACTTGTGTCTTTTTTGGGGGGTAAAAATCCATAAAGTTTCCTCTTTGCATTATTTTCTTGAGGGGGCACAACCTCCTACAATCATTGCTTCACCACAATGTCTCTCTTCATCTGGGGAATCTTATTTTCTTTTCTTTGATGGAACACCACTTACCACACTGGATCTGATGAAGGGTGCTCCCCTTAATACCACAAACACATAACAGACATAGAGAAACAACAACAATAATATGCAAGATCAGAAAATTGGCTTCTTATTATCTCCACAAATGTGGAATTGCAAATTTTTAGAATTACAACATGCAAAGCCACATGGGCATTCCCTTACAATATCCTATAGGGAAAAGCCTCGAACTATTACCCAGATCTACTACCCAGAACTATTCTGAACTACCTAAGACAATAATACAACCTTCCTTATATAGGCAATTTTCCACCGCCTGGGAAGGTTCCAGAATTTTAGCCAATAAGGCCGACCAAACTTAGAATTATTTTATTTTACATTTTATTACATCATAGTCGGCTCAAGATAACCTTTGAAACCTGAATAGAAATTTTGAAGAAAATTATTTTTCACCATTTCAGGTGGCCCAACTTCCGAAGACCATAAGTCATCACCAGTTGACCCGATCGGCTATTATAACCCCATTTCAGAAACACCACGAAGCGCTCTACAGGCTTGACCTACGCAAGCACCTGTCACCCAAATTTTCAACCTCATCCAGGGCCTCTAAAGCCTTCAAAACTGAGTTCAAAGTTTCTGTACCCTGCTGCCAATATCAAAAATCTTCAATATCTTCCAATATACACCTGATCTGGCAATGAAACTTTACTGGCAGACTTATATGACCAAAATGAACCTCCAAGAAAGAAATCAGATCATTCCGAGCACATGCAAAAATTACCAAAAATAGTAACTTTCCATAAATAGCAGCTCTGCACAAAATAGCCCTTAATGAAAATAAAAACAGAATTTTATTTTTTTTGGGTGATGCAAGATTGCTCTTACACCCAAGATGCTCCTGCATCAGGATCAAAGGGGAAAACTATAGAAACCTAAAAATAATTCATATTAATTAAATTTATTTCATTAATAATCCTTGTGATATCGTGATTAATTTTAATTAATTAATAATTTTTTTCATATTCCTCTACCTATTTAATTATAATTATTTAGTTAAGTCAAGTTCACTATCTAAAGTATTTAAATATAATTTAATCCCCTCTCTAATGTATTTAACTTAGTCTTAATACATATCCCGCCATATAGCCCTTTTTAAATAAATTTCTATTTATTTAAATCCCTCCAATTTCTAATATTCCTCTAAGCCTAGATTAATCTATAGCTAATTTGAATTAATCTAAATCCCTACCTAAATCCTAGCCTACACCCATCACCTCAATTTCTAAGCCTACTCTCTCACTTAATCATTCCTCTAATCTCACTTAAAGAGTGATTCCTAATGTCATTAGCCCTAATGGATTGCTCACACATGTGTGAGAAACTCTTCCCAAGGAAGCTGCCAAACTTTCTTAAATGCTCCAACTCCTCTCTTACAACTTTGTCACATTCACTCTTCCCCAAATTTTCTCATACATGTGTGATAAACCTTGATCCACTCAACTTTAAATGCCCATCTTGTCTCAACTTGAAGTTTAAAAAATAGCCATCCCTTCTAAGGCTATGTGGCTCCTATGTAGATGCCACAAAGGTGCCACCTCATCTAGGTCCTCTCTCTCCTCCCAAAACTCTATAAATAGAGGCCTTTGCATGAGAAATTCATTTTTCAATTTCATGCATTGTTATCATGTTAGTTTAGCTCTAGAATTCTATATCATTTTAACATTGTTAGTTTGCTTTCTTGCTTTCAAATTCTTAGCTCACATAGCATAGTCCTAAATGGTAAATGAATCATAGTTTCCTTATTCATTTTTATTTCCTTTTAAGATCAATCACATATCATTTTTAAAGCTTAATGAATCTCAAATCTTGCATAGCATTTCTAGTTTAAATCTTCATCTTCATCCCTCACATTTCTTGGAATCTCTGGGGCAAAAATAGCTCTCAACACTATTTTTTGTGTCATTTTGGGATCTCCTTGGCTTTCATGTAGGTGTAATAATTGTAGCATTGCATTGGGGATTGTCTCATAGTGTTTGGAGATCACATCAACATTCTCCTCAAAAGAGAAAATCAAACAGGGCTTGGGTGCTCCCATTTTGGCTCAATTGGAGGTGGCATGTTTTGAATTTCTTGTTATATGATACATGCATTTTTTTTACTAATGTTTTAGTGTCTACACATGCTCCCAATAGGTTAGGTTAAAAACATCTACACTTTTATACTTCTTAGAGTATTTTAGGGCTCAAAACTTGAAGGAGGCTAACATAGATACAAAAAATCTTACTAAACCCATAAGACAAGATCCTAGGTCCAATTTGGGAAAAAAAATTAGGGAATAGGATGCCTAGGGATTCCTCTTCTTGAGAAGAGGATGTATTTGTGTCCTCTTTCCAAGAAGAGGATGCCTAGTTCATCCTCTTCTCTGGAATAGGATGCCCAAGGTGTCCTCTTCCTACAATAAGAAGCCCAAATTAAGATTAGGAGCTAGGGAGGATGAATATAAGTAAAAAATAAAGGGGGTAGGGAATTAGATCAAGCATAGAAGACATGAAATCTTGACAAATGAAAAATGGGATACAATTGACAATCTAATTATAGGTGCTTACAATTTAGGATGGTACACTAAGTTATTAAAGTCCATGATTAGATCTAAGAATGGAATATATGAGATCTAGACACCAAATCAAAATGAAAATGTCACGCGTCAAGCTCACCAAAATGGAGGAAGTAAAATACATTATGTACATATAAATTGACAGATAATAGATAACTCTGTGAGAATACTTGAAAAAGAAACTAGGTAACACCACAAACCTATTATTTAAAATTGATGTTATTTCATAGGGAAGAGGGTTCCTGTGAATGCTTGAATGTGGATTCTTGAATGTATGTATATATATTCTTTCACTATGTTTTTATTTATTTTTGGTATACTCCTTTCCTATCCTTAAATAAGGGAAATAAGCTTGATCCATGAAGAAGATTGCCCTGAAAATACTTAAGATCTTTCTTAAAAATTGTTGAGATGAAAAATTGTAGCATAGCTCTTGAAATATTGATCTTGGTCACCAAAATGAGGAGATAGGATTCTTTTATACCTCTCACAACATTTTGGATCACAAAACTCAAAGTAGGATGATGGAAATTTAGAAATCCCACTAAATTAATGAGATGAGCCCTAATATGAAATTTGGAGAAAACATAGGGGAAGAGGTTAGCCTGGACATCCTGTTCCTAAGAGGAGGATACCCATGACATCCTCTTCCTACCAAAAGAGGATTAAATTGAATTTGGAAGTTGGGAAAATGGAAAAGAGTTAAAACTGTAGGTGACGTGAAGCTAAAATACTATAAAATTAACGCAGGAGCCCATACATGTTACAATGGGACCTAATGGACCATCTAATTATAGGTGCTTGCAATTTAGAATGCTACACTAAGTTATCAAGATTTAATTTTTTTATCCCCATGATCAAATTGGGTGGCCTATTGCTTTGGGGATGTTTTAGTAATTGGGTTTCAACAATAACTTACTTTAATTAGTTTAATTTTTCTTTGCAAATAATTCATCCCACTTAACCTTTATCAGCCAAAAAATATTATCTATTTGGCTTGTTTTAATTCATAGATGAAGTATATCATTTGGCCCTAGTTGTTTATGCCATGGATGTTGACAGATTTGGTAATTTTCCTCCTACTGTCATTTCTTAGTGAAGAGGTAAGGGCAATTATCTTGTTGTTTATTCTTCTTTTCTTTTTAAGGGTCACTTTTCTCATGATTATGTTTTTAATCTATTGGATGAACTAGATAATGTTAATCAATCCTTTTAATTTTTGTATACATTAACCTTGGCCTTTAATTTTAGTATCCAATGGTAGAAAATAAGTGTTATATATTGTGTTTTCTTTCCAATACCACATGGATAGACTCCAATAGCTGGAAATGGTTAAAATGTGAGGGTGGATGAGCTTCAAGCATTATTAATTTATTTTTTCTTTGAATATTCTAATGCACTAATGTTGTGGAAATTCATTCTTAGAGTATTGCAAATAAACTAAAATATAAATGGGTTATTAAATCATTTTAGTTTGTTTAGAATTATAAGTTTGTTCCAAAGTGATTTATACAACTCATGTTTATTATTAATCATGTTGGGCCCCTTATAAATATTCTTCAAAAAATTAGAAAGGGAAAGTATTTTAAAGATTCATTTGGGAATTATACTCTCCTAAGATACTTTGATGATTTAGGTTCATTTGACACTTTCAAATACACACTAGCATTTTGTGCCAAATGAAGCATACATGAATGTTTTGGGAATTTTGACTTTGACACTATATTGCTTCCATATTTCCTTCTAGATGTAGAAAAATTTGTCATTTCATTGGTTTTCATAATACCCTCATCACGTGGTAGCCAATGTTAATCCAAGATACTTTTATTATATAAATTATTTGGTATTCATGGAAGGAAATCAATTCATGAATGAATTGGAATTGGAATCAATTTATATAATTAAGATTTATTTTAACCAGTGCAATTTATAGTGGTTTCCTCTAATTATTTTCTAGGATAAGTTCTACTTATTTATTATTCCCTAGGTCTATTCCTTAGGGAATTACAATGATGGGCTTTGTACACCATATATCTTTTTTTTCTAGAAAAACCAAGACCTAGATTTTTTCTCAAGATTTAAAATGTAAATTCAAAATTGATAGAAAGGATATATATTTTTTCCAAACTATCTTGGATTTGATTCCACAAAAAATACTATAAAATATTCTAATTGATCATATAATGCTATTTAAGAAGTACAAGTGGTTTCTAGATGATCCTTTTCAAAGTTGCGAACCTTGGAAGGTTAATTCATGACTTTCTCCTCATTTCCCAATAGTTCCCAAGATTAATGTGAAAATGAATCTTAATTCCTCTATGATTAAAAATGGTGATATATATTTCAAAAATTCTAATACACTTTGTGTTTTACTATGTAAAGGTGATTACTGAGAGGGGAGAGGTGAATTAGTATAGTAAAACAATTTTAAACTATCTAAACTTACTTCTTTAACCATTTATTGAATCCATAACTTTACATGCATCTCATAAAATATATAAAGCATTAACATAACACATAACTCATAACACATTTGTTTTGGTATTGTAGAAATCCTTGTTAGAGGATAAAAGCTACGGTGGGGATGAAACCCACAAAACTTCACTACTAGAGTTAAAATATTTCTTGGTTAGAGCTACACTGTTAGTTATTTATGATAGGTTACCCTGTTAAGAGTATTAACTCAGTTAAGCATCTTAAGACTAGTTAAGTCTACCTTGCCAAAGGATTTTACAATTTTAATCTAAGAAATATACCCGGTTAACAGATTAACAATGTAATATCTATTGGGATCTTCTTGGTTAAGAGACTTTACAATTTTGATTACTGTTTAATCTGTAATAGAAACTTGTTTGTTAAAATTGCATATACTTATATTTTTAGACTCTATATTCTCAATAACTTATTACCTCATACTGTGCACCTCTCAAAATAATAATTTAGTACTTGGTAGATTCAACTCTGAATCACAATTACTCTTCTCTTATTGTTCTATTTCTCAGTGGCTTCTCTTCTCATCACCTTATTTTTGCAATCTCTGCTTCGCACATATAATATCCTCTTCTCATATGTGTACTGATCTTCTCACTTAGATCAATTATATACAATTATAGAAGTGGTGGAAATGCTCTATAATCATCTCTTCAAGCACTGCTACCATTGCTTACTCCTCCAATGCATATATCATACTTAATTCTCATTCATTAATCTCACCTTGTAATCATGCATAATCATCATTTTTAAATCTCCAATGCTCTGTCATACAATCTCCTTGAGATTTGTAAAGTGTTTTCTATTTGATGTCCAAGTTCAATGTATCCAGAGATTCTTCTTATGTCTGCCTATCATGCTGGGTAATATATTTTCCTCTTGCTCAATAATTCTCTCATCTCTCGATTTGGTTGATGTTGTAGCTCGGTATAACTCAGTGCTTGGTTCTTCCTTTCTCAGTTACTAAACTCCTTTGCCTTTACTAAAATCACCTATTCCTTTATTTCCTTTTTGTTGAATCTCTTGTGCGCTTTACCGAATTGTCTTTCCTTCACTCTTGAATGACTTTGACAATCATTATGACTTCCTCTTAACTAATCAAAACAAAATAAATATTAGGAGTATCAATCTCCCCCTTTGACATTAGTTTGGTATCTTTGTTAAAAACCTTCAAAGCCATCAAAATTCAAAATTTTGTTCTATGCAAAATTGTCCATGTATTCATTTGTCATGCCCAAAATTAGGGTAAAACACACACAACAGATTTTTTTTTAAAGTCACTAATAACAAGGTTGCAAACTGAAATACGAGAACAAAACATCAACCAATGCACTCATCTCACAAGGGGATTCAAGGAATGTGTTGGATTGCCAACATCCCCTATGTGTCAGGTGAACTAGGCCAAAGAAACCACTAACTAGGTTTAATCATAATGAGGATACGAGGGAGAAATCCCTAAATCAAATCACTCCAAAATTTAAGACAATAATATTTAATTAATCATTCCTTGGTAAACTTATTACTCCCCTTGAAGTAATACTCCCTATACACATCTCCATCCATCTTGTGTATATATCCTCTCTTTTACTCTCTCACATACATATGTACATATAATATATTTTCCCTTTTATACTCTATTTCCCCTTTATTCATATACTATATTTCCCCCTTTTTTTAACAAAAATGCCAAAAATAATAATAACTCACTATTTTTCTAGTCGAGGGATCTTGTCAAAAATAGATTTATACCTATCATGTGCATCCTTCAATGATGCCTTCAATGAATCTTTTAGTTTCTGCAACACTATTATTTTCTCACTAATGTCAGCTGTCAAGCTGACCATGCTATCCATGGCACTAACATCTGGTGGCTGACTAAATATTTTGCCTTATGTACCTTCTTCTACATTGATTTAATGTGGGGTATAAAATATGTTTGGAGTTCCATAAGATCCATTATGATCAGATTCTCCTCTTTTCTAAGCTCATATTGCACTCCCATTAAGTGCTTTAACCTTTCATAATATTCTTTTAAATAAGTAGGCTTAGTTGAAACTTTAGCTAATTGCTTTGTCACCTTCTTTTCTACATTTTCATCTTTCTCCTTGACATCCTTGGTAAAATTAGAAATCAAACAAATATATTGAAATAATAAAAAAATATTTTTCAGCTGATTCTCTAATTTGGTAACTAACACAAATAGAGTTACCTTATCTAGTGCAACTAATTGAAGAAGTTATTCAATCAATTTAGTGTCCATTTTCTTCTTTTGCACTTGTATCATATATTCAGTAGTATTAGTACCAGGTCAGTTAACTTGGTTCACCAGTTCTCGCAGTTGGTTGTATATATCTCCTTTTTTATTAATGTTCACCTCTAGTACTATTTTATTTAATATGTCTTTGCAATCAATTTGTCTTGTGCAGATTTTCTTTTCAATAAGTCTCAAAACTCAAATAGTTCCTTGAAGCTCATGGTTGAAATATCAACCTTAGGAATAATAATAGGTTGGCTCAAATTAACCCCTTTTTCATGCATCCTCTTTTTGGATTTTCCCTTCTCTGTAGATGCCTTCTTTGCATTAGATTGTGTAGTGGTGGTGTCATCACTTTTCTCTTGTTTTAATTCTTCCTTATTCTCTTCTTATTTATTTTCTTCCTTCTTCTCCTATATATCTTCTTTCTTTTCTTCAATTTTGTCCTTTACTTTCTCTTTTTCTAGTTCCTTCTCTTGTTCTGCAATCTTGGTAGGAGTTAATAATTTAGTGGTTTCATTTTGTAGTTCAGCGGGGGTAGCTATATCAATTGGAACATCTCTTGTTACTTCTGAGATTACTTCTTCAATCTTTGGAAATTTCAATGCCTTCTCAATAATAGGATCTTTTTCCATTAATCTTGACTTTGTAGAATCATCTATATCCATTTCTTCAGTTTCTTTAACCTCAATTTCCATGATATCTTCATCAACTTTTATTTCCTTAGCAAGGTCTTGATCTGTAATATCCTCAATGATAATTTAATTTTTATTTGTTGCCAAGTCAATTGGATCTGACTTTCTTATTTGTTCTTTGACCTCTTCATCAAGAGAAAATATTTTTCTCCAAAGATCATCAGTCTCATTTTGTACTTATAATTTATCAACCATAATACTTAGTGTTCTACTTTTCACTTGAAATCTCTTTGAATATTATTTGCAATGTGTCTTCGATTCCTCTTTTGGTTAGGTCTAGTATTTTGATGTCCAGGGATCTCTCCCTCATTTTCTTCTTAGATGCTAGAGAATATTTCCATCTAGCATGAATATTCTGATATAACTCATTATCCGTATTTGGTGCTACTTCAACTGGTGTAGTTCTGAATTTGTGTAAGGTAAATACAATAGCCTCTTCAATTTTATATTTCTCTTTATCACTCCTTTTCTCATATTTCAGTTTCTTCAGACCCAAATAACCTCCATATTTCTTCAGTATTGTAAGAGACTCATCAAGGCTTTACAATTTTGGTGTTGGATTTTGTACAACCTTGAATTGTGAAACATCTTCTAATTTTGTTTCACTTTCTTCCAGAACCTTCAATTTTCTCCTAGGCCTTCTAGTAGCCTTTTTATCTCTTATGTTTTTTTTAGTCTTCGGTGGTTCTATCTCTTCTTTCTTCTTTTCTCTCAGTGTGGAGGAAGACCTTGTTGATGGTCTAACACTGATTGGACTGGGGGTCTCTTTCTTCATTCTTATCTTCTTCCCCTTTACTTTTGATGGCTCAACAACTTCTTCATCAATGGGAAT
The DNA here is from genome assembly GCA_027943335.1 of Chamaecyparis obtusa. Lineage (NCBI taxonomy): Eukaryota > Viridiplantae > Streptophyta > Pinopsida > Cupressales > Cupressaceae > Chamaecyparis > Chamaecyparis obtusa. Next base: position 102,358 of record BSBK01010885.1, read on the forward strand.
ACCCAAATTCTCTGACAAGTTATTGATCATCCTGCTATTTTATCTTATGGCCTTAGGTATCAGGATACTTAATTTAATTTTCTCTTTAACTTCTTCATAAGTACCATACTGAATTTCCCTTCTATCAACTAGTTTCTCTAAAAGTCTTGTAATCTATATTCATGCAACATCAATATCCATCTCATATCCCATGGGTGGTAGCCACATGGTTCTTGGCTCCATTTCTCTTATTAAACATGTATTTGTGTTTACTTTAAAACATATCTCATCTTTATATTGTTCCACCAACTAGGGTGGAATCCTAAATCTTTTATGCATCTTGGTTTGAAACTTAGTAAAATAATCATTCATGATCATATCAAAATTTTCTCCTATGCTTTGAATATATTCATTGATTTTATAGATAATTGGTTTACCTGCTTTCCATACTACTTCATTGATTGTCAGAAAGAAGTTTTGAAAATAAAAGAAAATGTATACAAGTAATGGTCCAAACATAAATGTATTGGACTTCACTTTCCTGATAGTATTCATATTGTCATCCAATTGCTTCAATAATATTTCACATAGGTCTATCTTCATGTCTTTCTTAAAAATCTTATAGGAAATATGAACTGCTCCACAGGGTACACTGTCTACCTGATATTACTGAAAGATTTAGTAAGATTTAATGTTGCTTGTAGAATTTTAACTCAGGCTCATAAACACTAGATAACTTCAAACCTCTACCATCCCATTTGGCTTGATTAAGCTCGCATAGCTTATTCTTGTTAGTTTTCTTATATGCCCTCTATCTATCACCGACCATAAATCTTGTGACAATGTGCAATACATCCTTGGTGACCTTTATTGGCACATTGAGCCACATGAACTAATCACATGTATTTGGATAATAACCATTTTCATCCAATCTTGTTTGAAAACTATTGGTACATGCATAGCATAGACCAAACTCTTGGTTTCAAAATGTGCATGGTCATCTTTTAATTTCCCATCAATGGAAAAATTCCTGTATGATTTATCAATTTCAGCTTGGTAGATGTATTCAATTTTGTAATGTATGAAGGAGTGAATGTCTTCAATGAGTATAAAACTTGGTAGAATTGATGATAGAGCTCCAGATTTGTCAACTTCACCAACAATGACATGAGGAAACTTGTATTTTAGATTGACATGGCCAATGTTCTCAACAACAATGACCTTCTAAAATTTTGGTGTCATTGGGATCTCATAAATAATCTTCAAACAAATAGGGTTTCACTTAAATAGTAACTTTAATTTGTGAACATAGCTCGGGACATGCCAGAAATACCTTGAATGTTCTATATACTACTTAGGTTTGTTCGAATGCTCACTTGAATTTTATTAATAGTCTCTTCTCTGTCAAATGATTCAAATGCTCATGAAAGTGTAAGGTGAAAATGAAATAGCACAACCTCTATTTATAGTTACTCCTCAGCTAGGGTTTCCAACAACTATATTATTTGTATTAAATGCTCTTGATCAACTTCATTTCACCGATAACCAAAATACACTTTCTTACACCGAATGGAATATAATAACTTATACACTTTACCGATCAATATATGAAATGTCAAAATCATATCTTATATCTAAATTCATCTTAGTATGCTAGCATGGATCTTTTCTCAAATTATAGGAATTAATTTAAGATAGTGTTTAGGTTATCAGGTCCTACACATACCTTTGACCGATTAAGAAAATATTGCTGCACACGATCTAGAGGATGTGGTGCCATCACTTGTTCCAAGTTTAGTTCCATCATCTTGCATCTTCCTTCTCCATTTCTTATTCATCTAATCTCTTATCTCATCAATATTAAATTAATCTTTTTTATTCAGTTTTTCCTTGGTTGGGGCTTTACCTTTGTGCATGTAGTCTTTAGCTAGGTGACCGACCTTGTGACAGTGAGAAAAATCCATTCTAGAGTTTCTCCATGATCTTCTATTATTCATACCATGCATCCTAAATCAATTTTCATAAATGTGACCAAATCTACCACATGCAGTACAAGCAATTCTTTTATTGTAGTCCCATGTTATTGTTGATCCTTGTCGATTGTTTGCAACATTCTATCATTTAGAGATCCACTTCCCATTCTTTCTTTATGACCTGCATTATCCATACTTGTGACCATATCTATTATAGTTGTTACAATAACCATTAAATCTTTACTTCCTTAGATTGTTAGAAATGCTTGATCTACATTCAAATGCCTTGTGGCCATACTTATTACAATTTTAACAATGATCATTAAATTTAGGATTACTTGGTGGATTACCTCTTCTTCTCCTACAAACATTAGTTGTGTGTCCTAGTTTCCCATACTGATAGCATTTTGACTTCTTTGTCTTTAGTGGGATAGAAGAATGATCTTAGTTGACTTCTTGTTTAGAGGAATCACCCTTCTTGATAGTATTGTTTACATTGTATACAAGTGCAATAGTATCTCTTAGTTGTCTCCAACCATTTAGTTGTTCATCCAATATCCCTAGTGATTCTTCATTTCTTTTCAATACTTCATTGGCATCTTTTTATTATTTTTTAGTTCATTCTTCAAATGTTTATTCTCAAATCTCATTTCAACAATCTCTCCAACTTTCCTTGCAACATCATGATTTACACTGACTAGTTGGTGTGTCAAGTCGTACTAAATTTGTGTCAACCTCAGTATTTCCCCATCTTTCTCATTCAGTCTTGTATTCATTTCTCTTCTCTCATCTTCAAATATTCTTTTTTCATCTTCAAATTTTCCTTTTTGTTCTAGGATTTCACACATCCTTACTGGTTGGGCTTCTTGTTATCTTTTTAGCTCTTTTACCTGATCAACTAGGTTTTTCTTCTGTTCAGTCAGTTTTGATATTATAGCATCACATTCATCAGACATGCCTCCCTCTAATGGTTCTTTAAGTTCTTAAACCTAATCTTGGGTGTCCTTCAATTGATGTGCTAGCTCCTTTCTCATGTTAATTGAATTCTTTATTTTTCTCCTTAATTCATCAATCTTCTCATTAGCCATTCTCAGTTCCATTTCCATATTATCAATCACCTTTTCATACATATAAATTTCCATTCCTTCAAATCTTTCCTCTCAAGTGGTTAAACTTACTAATAGGAGACACAACTCTAATACCAATTGTTGGACTAAGTATGTAAAGGTGAGTATTGAGAGGGGAGGGGTGAATGAATATTGTAAAACACTTTTAAACTATCTAAACTATATTCTTTAACCATTTAATAAATCTATAACTTCACATGCATCTCATAAAAAATATAAATCATTAACATAACACATTTGTTTTGGTATTGCAAAAATCCTTGTTAGAGGATAAAAACTGCGGTAGGGATGACACCCACAAAACTTCACTAATATAGTTAAAAATTTTCTTAGTTAGAGCTACACTGTTAGTTATTTCTGATAGCTTACCCTATTAAGAGTATTAACTCAGTGAAGCATCTTAGGGCCAGTTAAGTCTACCTTCCTAAAGGATTTTACAATTCTAATATAAGAACTATACTTGGTTAAAGGATTTACAATGTAAGATCTATTGGGTTTTGCTCGGTTATGAAAATTTACAATTTTGATTACTCATTAATCAGTAACACAAAATTTTCTATTAAAATTGCATCTACTTATTATTTTCAGACTCTATATGCTCAATAACTTATTACCTCATACTGTGCACCTCTCAAAAAAACAATTCAATGCTTGGTAGATTCAACTCTAAATCATAATTACTCTGCTCTTTATTGTTCTATTACTCAGTGGCTTCTCTAGTCATGACCTTCTTTCTACAATCTATGCTTCACACATGCAATATCCTCTTCTCATATGTATATCAATCTTGTCACTTAGATCCATTATATACAATTCTAGAAGTGGTGGAAATATTCTAGAATCATCTCTTCAAGTGGTGCTAGCATTGGTTACTCCTGCAATGCATATATCATACTAAATTCTCATTCATGAATCTCACCTTGTAATCATGCATAATCATCATGTTTAAATCTCCAATGCTTTATCATACAATTTGTTAGAAAGTAAAGTCCACCAAGATAACTAAGAGGGGGGGTGGTGAATCAGTTATATGATAATTATAACTTTTATCAATTTCAACAGAATTTAACCATGTAAGCAATATAATTACCAGCCATAGAAAGATATTCATACACAATGACACAAGATATGTTGACTAGGGAACCTCTTGATCAAATAGTAAACCCCGGTGGGAATGATGCCCACAAAAGATGCACTAATATGAATATTCCTCGTGAAAGGATGGAATCTGTTAGGAGTCTTATGAAATACATTCAGTACATATGAATCCCTATTAGGAGATTTTGAATCCCTGTTAAAAGATTCTAACCCTATTAAGATTTATGGAAGACAGAAGGACTCACTACCCAAACAACTTCAATGGCAAGATCACTGAACACACTGTCCAACTGATCTCTATATTATTCAACTGAATAATATCAAATATGTTACCTCCTTCCTTACTATGGCAAACCACACTCTCTACTTCACCAGATCTCAATCTTAGATCTTCGCATGTCTTCCTTCACAAATTCGCTTTCACAACTACATTAGCTCTTTTCTTCACTTCATGCATACATCATCACATCCAATCATTACAACCATATTCATCTATCAATAAGGAAAAACATTCCTTCCTTTATACCACACTCAAGTAATTACAAATGAGTCGGCATAAAATTACAAAATAAAAGTTTCCACACGCTACATCAAAATTACACAAAACTGTTGGCTTCCAACTACAATAATTCTCCACTCATGCAACTTTGATGTTTGTGCTATCATCCATGTCACTATCAATGTGTCTAAAACTTCCCTTTAACTATACAAAACCAGATTCCATCCTGATTAGGAGATATCATCTGATTTCCACAAACCGCTACTCAGGAACACTACCTGAATACTGCTTCTACCAAAATGCTCATAACTTTCATGAATAAATGAATTACTGTGTGTGCTCTTAACCATAAACATATAACATATCAAAGTGTATATGCTCAACATTGCATAGCTCCAACTACAATATCCCATGTGCGCTAATCCAAACTTTGTCTGCTTCTCTGCAAGTCTCTAGTAGATCACTGTGTTGACATCAATGACAATCATAGTCATGAATGCAACAACAACTGCTACAGAATGGCTGCCAAACATTTAGCATTCATTCCTAACAATCTCCCCCATTGGCATTGATGGCAACATAGATGAAAACATATCTAATGTTCCAAAAATCCAATACTGCAATACTACTGCTCTACAAAATTTCAAATCCTCTTCATCAATCAAATCTTGCTTCGTTTTCCTGTTCAGATAGTACAAATAGTTTTTTTCATGTACACTTCTCCCCCATTGACATCAATGGCATAATTCTTATCATTATGTCAACAACAATTCCAATGTCAAAAGATACTATTTAGAAAATACATTCACTAGAGTCCTCATGACTTAGCTCATATACACATACTCCCCCATAGAGGAAGTACCAACATCCAGTCCAGAAAAAGATAAGGCTCATATACCACTGGACAGATGTAATCAACTGCATCAATTCTCAAAAGTAGGCTGGGGTATAACCCCAAGCATACCTCTCAGATACTCAAATGTATCCTTAGGCAAAGGCTTTGTAAATATGTCTTCTATCTTCTCCTTTGTACTTATGTACTCAAGTCTAACTTCTTTCTCAGCAAATTTCTCTCTTACAACATGATACTTAATCTCTATATGTTTTGTCTTAGAATGTAATATGGGGTTCTTAGACATACTAATTGTGCTGGTGTTGTCACAATGTATGACAACAGGTTCAAAATTTTTTATTCCAATATCCTTCAACATTTGCTTCATCCAAATTATCTAGTTACAATTGTTTGTTGTTGCTACATATCCTGCTTCTGTTGTGCTTTGTGAGATACAATTCTACTTCTTGCTTAGCCAGGAAACCAATCTTCCTCCAAGGAAAAATGCTCCACCACTGGTTCTTTTCTTATCATCAACACTGCCTCCCCAATCAACATCTGTATATGCACATAGGGTAAAATCATCAAATTATTCATACCACAATCCATAGTCCATTGTGCCTCTTAAATATCTCAGTATCCTCTTTACTACTACATAATGTGATTCTCTAGGTTCAGCTTGAAATCTTGCTACAATTCCAACTGAATGTGCTATATCAGGTCTTGTATGAGTCAAGTACTACAATCCTCAAATTATAGATCTATATTTCTTTTGTTCAATTGCAGGAGTCTCATCTATGCTAGATAACTTATGTCCAGTTACCATAGGTGTTCCAACTGGTTTACAATTCTCCATTCCAATTTTTTTCAACAAGTCATTCAGGTACTTTGTTTGACTTACAAAGATACCATCATTGTTATGTGTTATCTATAATCCCAAAAAGTATTTCATTTCACCAATCATACTCATTTCAAATTAAGTCTTCATTTCATCAGCAAATTTATCACTAGCTTCATCTTCTCCTCCAAAAATAATGTCATCAACAAAAATAACTATAACCAACAAACCATTTTCAATTTCTTTTGTGTACAGATTGCTATCAATTGTTCCTTTTGTAAATCCCAACTTTAACAAATACTTGTCCAATCTTGCATACCAAGTTCTAGGTGCTTGTTTTAGTCCATATAAAGCTTTCTTCAGTCTACATACCATGTCTCCTTCTTGAGTCAAAGGAAAACCTCCAGGCTACTCAATGTAGACTTTTTCTTCCAATTCTCCATTCAGAAATGCTGACTTCACATCCATCTAATATACTTTAAACTTCTTATAAGCTGTATAGGCCAAACACATTCTTATTGCTTCAATTCTTGCAACAGGTCCAAAGGTTTTTTCATAGTCAATTCCTTCTTGTTGTGAGTATCCCTTACATACAAATCTTTGTTTCTTTCTTACTGCTTCTCCTTGTTCATTCATCTTATTTCTGAATACCCATTTAGTTCCAATAAAATTATTGTATTTAGGTCTAGGGAACAATTCCCATGTCTTGTTCTTTTCAATCTGATCAAGTTCTTCTTTCATAGCATTAATCCAACTTTCATCTTCACAAGCTTCACTAGTAGTTTTAGGTTCAATTTGAGAAATCAAACATAATTGTTCTTGTACCTTATTCCAAGTTAAAACTCTTTTGATGCTTCCAATAATTTTCCCAATAGGATGATTTCTTGACAAACTCTTGTTAGGTGTCACTGTCTCAAATCTTACTTCAGGTGTAGGTTCTTCAATGAATTCACTATGGTTTTCATTCAACAAATGACTGTCACTCTCATAAAATAATTTAGTAGATCCATTGTTAGGTTTAGGATGAGCTTCTTCATCTGATTCATAATCAAGCATTCTTTCCTGAATTTTGAACTTTTCATCAACTTTAACATTTGCGCTCTCAAAAATAGTCTTAGTTCTTTTATTGTAACATCTATAGGCTTTGATTTTCAAAGAATATCCAAGAAATATACCTTCATCACTTCTAGGATCAAACTTTCCAATATCATCATCTCTTTTTATATAACATTTGCTTCCAAAAATTCTAAAATACTTAACTGAGAGTGCATGTCCAAACCATAATTCATAGGGTGTCTCATCTGTGTCTGCTCTGATTTTTACTCTATTCATTGTATACACTATTGTGTTCATTGCTTCTCTCTAGAATATCTTCACCAAATCATTTTCAAATAACATAGCTCTTGCTTCTTCAATCACTGATCTATTTCTTCTTTCTGCAATACCATTTTGTTCAGGTGTTCTAGGGGCTAAAAACTATCTCTTAATGCCATTTTCTTCAAAAAAGGTGTTAAATTCTCTAGAAGTAAATTCTCCACCTCTATCAGATCTCAAACATTTAATCTTCATTCCAGATTAATTCTCAACTTTATTCTTAATGATCTTAAACTTATCAAATGCTTCAGACTTTTCTTTACCAAATGCAGTCCACATCATTCTTGTAAAACCATCAACAAGAATCATAAAATACCTTTCTCCATAGAATCCTCTAGTCCTATTAGGACTGCTCAAATCTGTTTGAATAATATCCAGCTTTTTTGTAGATGTAAACTTCTTATTGGGAAAATAACTTCTCTTCTATTTAGCCATCACACATTCTTTGCAAATCATGTTAGTAGGCTTCATAATTTTAGGCAAATCCCTTACTACAAGTGTAGTACTTGCTTTCACAATGTTGTCAAAGTTTATATGACAAAACCTTCTATGCCATAACCAACTGCCATCAATTTTAGTAATCAAACATTTCATCTCAGTAGGATTCAACTGAAATACATTACCTCTAGTTCTAGATCCAGTTCCAATCAGATTTCTATCTTTATCCTTAATCACACAAGTTTTCTCAGTAAACCAAACTTGACATCCCTTATCAACTAACTGTCCAACACTTAAAAGATTATGTTTCAATCCATCCACAAAATAAACATCATCAGTATTAGTCTTTCCATCAAGAGTAATAGATCCTATACCTTTAATCAAGCAAGGTGCATTATTTCCTACTCTAACAACTCGTCCATCATAATCGTTAAATGTTATGAACTTTTTCATGTCTCCAGTCATATGATGTGAACAACCACTATCTATAATCCAATCAACTTTCTTTTCAACTTGAAAAACTAAGGCTTTTTCTTCCTTAACATCAGATTCAGGATTCTCTTCTTTAATTGCTACAAATTTTATGTCATCATTATTCTCAATATCACTTTCACTTAGAGTTCTCTCTATACTAGCTTCAAGATCTTCATCATTAGCATAATAACATTCCTTAGATCTTCTAGGTTTGAAATTGTTTATGTACTTTTTAACTCTCGTAGGACACTTAGATGCAAAATGACCATATTCTTGACAAGTCCAACATTTAAAAAATTTCTTATTGTCTGGTTCTCTCTTCACAAGCAAGGCGATACCTTCTTTAATCTTCTTTTCTTCTTCATTTCTAGATCTGTTACTGCCAGCATAATATCTGCTCACACTTATGCTTCTTGACAAAGTAGGGTGAACACTAAGAGAACTGAATGCTATCTCCATTCTAGGTAAGTCTCCTGATAACCTCAGGTTCATCTCTGTTGCTTCCAATCTTCCAAGAAGAGTCTCTCTTGTAAAGTTTTTAGTACAAGGTATAACTTGTTCAATCATCTGTGTTGTCTGCTTAAATACAGGAGTCAGTGTCCTCAGAATTTTCCATATCACTTCATTTTCTATCTTTTTTCCTCCACAAGATTTTATGCTTGTAACAATTTCTGACATTCTACCAATATAGCTTCTAATAGATTCATCTTCCAACATTCTTATATCTTCAAATGCACATATCCAATTATGTAATCTAACTCTTTTTTCATGTTCATCACCTTCAAATGTAGAGTGTAAAGCATTCCAAATTTCATGAGATTTTTTCAAACATTTTACTTGACTGTACTCATTCTCTGAAAGGGTTGTCAAAAGTTCTTATCTTGCAAGTATGTTACACATGAATAGATCTCTCTCATCAGTAGTACATGTTTCAAGATTTTCCTCTTCAATGATAGTCTTATCATTCTTTTTAATCAACCAATAACATGGTCCTAAACATAGTAGGTGTGTCTTCATCTTTTCTTTCCATCTATCAAAATTTACTCCATCAAACTTAGGGCTTTCTTTTCTAAAATTCACCATGGATCTCCTTAAGCTATTAAACTTCTTTTTCAAGGACCTTCTGCTCTGATACCAATTGTTAGAAAGTAAAATCCACCAAGATAAATGAGAGCGGGGGGGGGGGGATGAATTAGTTATCTGATAATTATAACTTTTATCAATTTCAATAACATTTAACCATGTAAGCAATATAATTACCAACCATAGAAAGATATTCATACACAATGACACAAGATATGTTGACTAGGGAACCTCTTGATCAAAGAGTAAACCCCAGTGGGAATGATGCCCACAAAAGATGCACTAATATGAATATTCCTTATGAAAGGATGGACTCTGTTAGGAGTCTTATGAAATACATTCAGTACATATGAATCTCTGTTAAAATATTCTAACCCTATTAAGAGTTATGGAAGACAAAAGGACCCACTGCCGAAATAGCTTCAATGGCAAGATCACTGAACACACTGTCCAACTAATCTCTAGATTATTCAATAGAATAATATAAAATATGTTACCTCCTTCCTTACTATGCCAAACTGCACTCTTTGCTTCACTAGATCTCAATCTCAGATCTTCGCATGTCTTCCTTCACAAATTCACTTTCACAACTGCATTAGATCTTTTCTTCACTTCATGCATACATCATCACATCCAATCATTATAACCATCTTAATCTATGAATAAGGAAAAAAATTCCTTCATTTATACCACACTGAAGTAATTACAAATGAGTCAGCATATAATTACAAAATAAAAGTTTCCACACGCTACATCAAAATTACACAAAACTGTTGGCTTCCAACTACAATAATTCTCCACTCGTGCGACCTCAATTTTTGCACTATCATCCACATCACTATCAATGTGTCTTCAAATTCTCTTTAATTGCGCAAAACTAGATTCCATCCCAATTAGGAGATATCATCCAATTTCCACAAACCACTACTCAAGAACACTACCTAAATACCGCTTCTACCAAAATACTCATAACTTTCATGAATAAATAAATTACTATCTATGCTCTTAACCATAAACATATATCATATCAAAGAGTATATCCTCAACATCACATAGCTCCAACTACAATATCCCACATGCGCTAATCCAAACTCTATCTACTTCTCTGCAAGTCTCTAGTAGATCACTGTGTTGACATCAATGACAATCATAGTCATGAATGCAACAAAAACTACTACAGAATGGTTGCCAAACATTTAGCATTCATTCCTAACACAATCACCTCATGATTTGTAAACCATTTTCTATTTGACACATCCAAGTTCAATGTATCTAGAGATTCTTCTTATGTCGGCCTATCATGATCGGTAATACATTTTCCTCTTTCTCAGTACTTGTCTCATCTCTTGGTTCATTTGATGTTGTAGCTTGGTAAAACTTGGTGTTTAGTTCTTCCTTTCTCAGTGACTAAACTTCCTTTTCCTTCACTGAAATTACATGTTCCTTTATTTCCTTTTACCAAATCACTTGTGTTCTTTACCGACTTGACTTTCCTTCACTCTTGAATGACTTTGAAAATCATTATGACTTCGTCATAAATAATGAAAAAAAATAACTCTTAGGAGTATCACTTTGGTGTAACCAAATCTAGTTTACATGCTTTCTCTCCATTATCATTTTTTTGGTCATATGGATATATAATTTTTTATTTTATTTTTCTAAACGATAGGATACATTGTGTTAGATCTATGATTTCTTAGTCCTCTCAAACTAGATCCCCTTTCCTACCATATGATAGATTAAAATTCTAACAACATACAACCTAATTTGGTATGCTTAATAGTGGAGATACTATAATTGAGCACTAGTCTAACAAATCCTATATTATTGTTGATGTGGCATCTCCCTTGACTACTAAGGACACTTCTTCTTGATGTGGGTTTCTATGTGCTTATGGTCATAGCTCTAGGTGTGTACACCATGGGTCCTAAGGTTCTATACATCATAAATAACAAGGATGGACTCCTCTACCACATGGATATTCAGTTATGATCTCAATTGTGCATGCTCCTAATTAAAAACAAGAAGAAGAGAATGAATTCAGCATGAATCAGGAGAACATTACTAATGGCTAAGATGTCTTAGATTTTTGAGGTCCCTCTAATAGAGACTCCCTTCTAACTAATATCACCTTGATGCATTATTAATTTGATCACTCCTCTCCATTTTTTCAATATTTTATTTTTTTGGGACATGATTCCATCATACCTATATTTTATGTGAATTATGTATTATGATTTTTGTATCTTAACTTAATAGTATAGCATTTTTTTTTAGAATATAAGAATTCAGTATATCAACCCCTATAAACTATAGTACCCCTAGTAAAAAGTGATCGATGATATTAGAACAACACATCCTCTAGTACTACATGGGCTAGGGGGAGAATGGACCTCATGATCTTGTGCTTTACAATAGTAAGCTCTCACCAATTGAGCTAGGCCCTTAACTCAATAGTATAGCATTATTCATTCTATAAATAAATTTTTTTTAAAAATTATAGGAAAATAAAAATGAACATTTATATGTTTTATGCTTCTTAAAATAATAAATAATTAAAATTAATTTTGTTCAATTTCTTTTACACACATACATTTGTGTGTATGTATCTTTGTGTGTGCATATATGTATATATTTATTTATATATGTATTTATATGTATATGTGTGTGTATTTGTATACACACATATGTACATGTATTGTTAAAAAAAACAAATATATTGATGATAAAATAACCAATAGAAAAGTAGAGATTCAAACATAAGAAATTACAAAAATATATAGTGGTTCATCGTAAAGGCTACATCTACTCTCAAATAGTGCAATATATTATTCAATATTTTATGTACAATTCTTAGATACATCAAATGCAATGAAAATATTCTCTTTTTTGAGAAAAATAATAGCATTATTCATAATGTGAATGTCACGCCCAAAAATAAACTAGGAAAAAAATGCACAATATTGTTTTTTAACACCTAAAATTTTATGAAGGAGTATGAGCTGGGTTAGGACAATAGTATTGACAAACGTCGGGCATCATGGCCAACAAGGTCATGTGTTGATCCTACTCACATAACCGGGTTGGCCAAACTCCATTAGTAATATGGTTAGGGTTGGTTAACCCCAACTGATCCTCCTGATCAATATTTTTGATAAAATTGAAGGGATAAGTTTAGGATTAGGTTTCCAAGTTGGTCCTATACAACATGTATGCTGATCTAAAGGAATGCCGAAAATGTCATAGGTAAAGGGTAGTTGGTTTACGAACTCCTAAACAATAAGTATTAGATTTTTTATATCTACCTATGTGTTATGAAACCATAAAATGAGGTACTGAATGATAGCCTATAATTAAGTTCATAAACTAGATGTTATTAGTTACTAAATCAACCTAAGGGAAATGTAATGCTTGCATAATTTATTTGACAAGTTCCTTTGGGACTATATTAATTAGTAAAATAAAAATTATCAATGAAGAAGAAGGTTCCATCGAAAGTTCAAGAAAGGATGAATATTCTTAATAGATAACTAAACCTCAAGGGTTAGGAAGAACTGCTACATTAAATAGTTTAATTCACATTTATAACATCCAATAAACAATTAACATTAAGATTCTTAAATTCATAATATTAACTATATTTCTAAAGGAACCTTGGTAAAATTAATTTTAATCCATTAAAATATATATATGTGGGAAACTATATAATACTAAATTATTTCATTAAACAATAATATACCTTTAAACAACTTACATCAAATTAATTTATTTCCTAGAATAAGGTGCAAGTTAACACAATTATATCCATTAATTTATTTCACAATAAAGGATGCATATAAAAAAAACTATACTTTATTTGATTCGAAATGTGGAGTATACATCAACACATAATAATTTAAATAAAATTTGTATTTATACATTTAATAAATGCAAGCTAATTTAAATAATATTTAATCCAATAAATACAAGTTAATTAAGATAAAATATAATAATAATAAATATAAGTTTATAAAATATAATGTTAAAATTATTAAACAAAATAAATATTATATTTTAAAAATAATAACCAAATTTTAAATAAAATAAAAATTAAAATAAAAAAAATGTTATTTCATTTAAATATACATATACACACCAATCCTCTTTTAAAAGGGGTTGGTCGGGTGGGGGCCCACCTGCTGGTAGCAGTACCTTGTTGTAGCAGGACCCAACTACCATGTGGTAGTGGGCACCCTACCACAACAGGGCTCACTTGCCATGGCAGCAGGTACACATGTTGTGGCAGTTCCACACTGCTGTGTGGTAGGGGCAGGGGTGTTTGGTAAAACCCCACCCCTTAAAAACTTTTTTTTTTTCATTTTATTTTTATATAATTTTTTTTTACTTTATGACTTAGGCTTTCGTGAACTTACTAATATACTCTTTTTTAAAGAAACATTTAAATATTTTTTATTAATTTTTTATATTAATTTATATATATATTTTACAAGCCTCTTTTTTTAGGCTTCTTGGGTGGTGACTCAGATGGGTCCCACCCCTTTCATTTTCTCTTTCTTTCATCTTGTTTAATATATAGTTTTTTTTTGTGAAGTAGGTAGGTTAAATTATTTTTTTAATGCCTGTGGCATTTGGAAAGTGTATAGGGAATTTAATTTTCTTCCCCATACATTATCTAGAGACCTATACGTCTCTATTTGAGTTTTCTCTTGAAACTCATCACTTGTTTTTTTTTTTCTTTTTTGTTTGTTGTTTGTTGATGACATTAGGATTTAATTTATAGATTTATCCACACTTATAACATAGCATGAATTTCTCTACTGACTAAATGACATTATTTAATCCTTTAAATAAAATTGGTTAACAAAATAAATCACCTACATTATCTCAACTTCTTAACTTCCTATTATTGCAACATGGTTTATACTTTCACATAATATCAAATCAAATTTTCTATTGAAGAGAATTCTACAATAATCTTTCCTTGGAGAATCAATACAATGAAGTAATAAGGAAATGAAGGAAACTATTATTTTCTCATTGATTCCAACATGATTTCTTTATAATCATCTAAAGTAAAATACATTTTCTCATTTCAAAATAATGTCATTCTACAATGAAAAAACCATTTCCTTTCACAACTTGATATACATCCAATATTGCAACTATAAAATAGAAAAATGGAGTGTTTCTCATTTCAAAGTTCCAATAATGTAACACTAATTTTTCTCCCACATTGACACCAAAATGAATACTCTCCAAAAGCATTTTCCATTGAACATGGCTACCAAAACTTGCAATAAAAAATCATAACCATGGAGTGATCACCTCCCATCCAAGGTGTCTAAGAGACCACCCCCGAGCTTAGAGAACCAAGGCTAAATGGGTACGCTCATACACCAAACTCACAAATGCATTTACATTAACAAAACAACAATTAACTCCCTCAAGGTCTTGGCTTCACAAATAAGTCACCTACAAACCCATTGAGAAAGGGTGAAGGTGGGATTTTCAAAGAGGATATTTCCATTCCAATAAAAATATACAACCAAGAGATATCCATGCCTCCCAAAGGCTACATTAATACATCTTTCCTCTACAAAACTTCACCCTTATCAACCCCAAATGCAAGATCACAAATATGGCTTCATGGAGCCCATACTCCATGAAATTTCCCCTCTTCTCCAAGAAAAGAAGCTCTCAAATACAATGGAAATCTGAACTAATCCCTTCACCCAAGGCCACTACTTCCCTCCCAAGGGTGAGTGATCCCTTGTACACCCATGAACAATCATACCATTCAACAAAGCAAGGAAAAAAAATGCAAAAATATCCATTCATCACTCATACACCACACTTACAACAATCTACTTAACATGAAATAAATTTTTTTTAACACAGACAAATTTACAAATGCATTTTTCAAAATCAACAACAATATAAACTTTTAAAGAAATATCTTCTTCATGGCAAGAGCATGAACCTTGCTCCTATGAAAATAGAAAATGAGGTTTGAGAAGAGCCCTATTCCTTTTCTTTGTCTTCTTTCAGCAATCCCAAAACCCTAAGTGTCTCTAAAATTAGAGAAAGGGTGAAGAACCACTAAGTCTCACAAAGCCCTCTAAAAAGGCCACCAAATCCTACTCATCCTCTAGCAATTAATGTGAGTTGACTACTAGTCCTTGGCCTTACTTCTTGTCCCCCCACTCATAATGGTGAGTTTAGCTAGGAGTGTGGAACAAGTCAAAGTCATGTGGCCTTCTCCATTTTCACAACTTTTGAAGAGTATCCTTTTTGGAGTGGCATAAATGTGATCAAGGCCTCCCTTTACGAAAAATCTAGCCCCTAACTCAAGGTACCACACATGGTTACCTTATTTTCACTAAAAAGGAACCCTAGGGTTAATTTTAAGAAATCTAAAGTTCAATTTGATTTTGAATTCGAATTTCAACTTGATGGGGACCCTACATAGTATCTACAAGAAAGTTGTTAAGCTTAGGTAACTTACTAGGTTGGGTAGCTCTTTCCAAACCCTAATTGACATGTCACTATCCACATAGACATTATAAGTGTCAAGTGACACCATAAAAATACACTTCACATTACAAGTGACATGCCTAATTAAAAATGAATTTAATATAATAACAAACATATGAATTACATTTATAAATAAAACACATTACAATGAGGTTTCAATCTCTTCAATAGATTAAACCTCAACTTTTCACAATTGTACATAGGTTTAGCCCTAATTTTTTGAATAGTTCCATGATTTTCTTTCCTACACACTAAACTTGAGCATCAGTAGTCTAAGGAAAAATAACATGTAAGTATATAAAAATTCAATATTACATAATTACAGATATTATTCAACATGCATAATTCAAATTCTAGCTATACTTTCCTTTAAAAGATAACATTCATCCATCACACTTGCAAAATTCTATCATCATGATATATTCATGAATACTATTTCTTAGTTCTAAAACATAATTCATGTAACAAGTAAATCTAACCATGATTAAATCATTCTCATCAATATATGTATCTAAGCATGTATAACATGAATTAACAAGTATAATCTAGATCCTAATCAACATCACAAGAAAATCCACATAATATAATCATGATAAGGCATAAATAACATGAGTCACTGCCAAATCGATCATAAGTGTATCAAAATCTCCAAAAGTACCAAAATATGAATGTCTCAATAATGCTATGATAGATTGGGGTGGGACCTCACATCCTCCCCCTCTAGGCATGAACCTCCTCGTGGAGTTCATCAAAAAGGTATAGGTACTGTGATCTCATCTATGTTGGATCCTCCCAAGAAGTCATGACCTCATCATAACAATCCCACTAGACCCTAGCCTGGTCTAGCTCCCAGCCTCGAAGTGCTAGGGTCCATCGGGATAAAATGTGAATAGGCTCCAATGCTAGTTGCCCATCCAACTCCACTTGCAAGGAATCCAAATATATAATGTGAGACTCATCATATATATATATATATATATATATATATATATATATATATATATATATATATATATATATATATATATATATATATATATATATATATATTTGTAACATAGAAACATGAAACACATCATGAATCTATGACAAGTTGGGTGGTGGAGCTAGATGATATGCAACTAGCCCTATCCTCTCCAAGATCTCAAAAGGTCCAACAAAGGGAGACACCAACCTAGAGCCCTTTCCAAAATGAATTGGAGTCTTATGTAGGTGCACTCTTAGGAAAACATTGTCTCCGACCATATACTCTCGATCAACTCTCTTTTCATCTCCATATTTCTTATGTCTATCCTGAGCCTCTCTAAGAAGTTGTCTAATCAAAATCACTTGTTTCTCCATATCTATGACCAACTAAGGCCCAATAGATATTATATCCTCAATCTTGTCCCAACTTAGTGGCACTAATAAATTTGGGGGCATTTTGCGACGGCTATGTGTCACAATTGCGATGGCTATGTGTCGCAATAGCAACACCCATAGACGTCACTATTTTTTAGTCACAAATTGCATCTTGGAGTTCTCAATAAAGGGCATCTGAATCCTAAGCCCTTTAGGTGGCTTAATATAAACAAAAAGGCTTGACAAAGGCCTAATTGCTAGCAGCCTATTTTTGGGTGCAATTGGCATGGTTTGATGAACCGGATTGAAGTACTGATGAAAAGTATAGGTGAAGGAGTAATATTGAAACCAATAGAGGTCCTAGTGGCTAGCCTCTCCATGGAGTAAAGTTCTAGTTGAACGTGTTTCAATTTGTGAAGACAAGACTAGGAGTGTCATAGTAGCTAGATTGGTATTGAGCAGAGTTCGTTGTATTTCTTGTTGGTGTGCACTAGTTGAAGGAGTGGGATCTTGGGTAGAGATACCTAAAGAGTGTAGGGATAGTTAAGTACCCTATCAAGTCAAAACATTGGCCTAAAGAGACCCTAGTGAAGGATAGGGAGTGAGCAAGACAAAGTGTTACATCAATTAACAAGATCATTTTTTGGTAATTGTGTACATTATCATGTTGTCTTTACAGTGACTGTCCTCATTTGTTGAAGAAGAAAAGCATTAATGTGGTTCAATAGCAATACATTCAAGTGGAAATTACACAAGGGAATATCACTATGAGATGTCCTAAGTGTGACTGTCCTTGTCACAAATGAGGACATCTCACAGTGACTGTCCCTTGTGTAATTGCCACTTGAATGAGGACAGTCACTGTAAAGACAACATGATAATGTACACAAGTACCGTGAAGGTAGTCACAAGTTAGGGCTATTTCATTGCATACCCGAAACAATGAAGACATTACAGTCCACAAAACATTTGTCCTTGAAAGATGAACAAATAAAATTAAACTTCTAAATAACCAAAGCCGCTAACAATAAATTCAACACAGATATGTCCTCATTTCTGGGTATTTTAGCTCTCTAACAGCTGAATACCAGATTACATAATAATGACAAAAGAAAAATAAACCCAACGTACTCAGAAATTGTAGCTGTGATTTCACGGAGGGAATCTCTCTCGGCGCTGTTGAAAACACAAATGACAACGTTCTTGTTTTTTTTGCCCTTATATCCCGATGTGATTTCGCGGAGGGTTACGGTGCTGTTGAAAGCACAAATGACAACGTTCCTTTTTTTTTTTGCCCTTATATCCCGACAACATCACAATTGCAAGTTAGGGCTGTTTCACTGCATACCCGAAACAATGAAGACATTACAATCCACAAAATGTTTGTGCTTGAAAGATGAACAAATAAAATTAAACTTCTAAATAACCAAAGCCGTTAACAATAAATTCAACATAGACATGTCCTCATTTCTGGGTATTTTAGCTCTCTAACAGCTGAATACCAGATTACATAATAATGACAAAAGAAAAATAAACCCAACGTACTCAGAAATTGTAGCTGTGATTTCGCAGAGGGTTACGGCGCTGTTGAAAACACAAATGACAACATTCTTGTTTTTTTTGCCCTTATATCCTGATGTGATTTCGCGGAGGGTTATGGCGCTGTTGAAAACACAAATGACAACGTTCTTATTTTTTTTGCCCTTATATCCTGATGTGATTTCGAGGAGGGTTACGACGCTATTGAAAACACAAATGACAACGTTCCTTTTTAATTTTGCGCTTATATCCTGACAACGTCGCAATTGCGATAGTGCCAAATGTATTGTCGTCGCAAATTGTGACGGTGTCAGGCTATATTTGAAAAAAAAAGGCCAAAACCGCATGACATTTGCCTGTCGTCGCAAATTGCTGTCGCAATTTCACCCCAAATGTATTAGTGTGGTATCCTACAATGTCTACCATACAAGGCTTGATATGACGACATCCCTATAGAGGAGTGATGTCCATTATTATAGGAAAACTTGACTAGATGAAGATACTCCTCCCACTTGATCCGATGATCTATCACATACATGCACAACATGTACTCTAAACCCTTATTAACCCTCTCCATCTATCCATCTATCTTGGGGTGGTATATTGTAATGAAAATGAGCCTAATGCCCAATGTTGCCTAAAGCTCTCTCCAAATGGAGGACCTAAAAAGTTAACTTTATTTGAGATGATCTTACAAGGAATGTCATGAAGTTTAAAAATGTCTCACAAGAATACATGTGCCACTAATAGTGCTATAAATGTGGTACAAATAGGTGAAAAGTGGGTAGCTTTGGTCAACATGTTGATTGTCACCATGATGGCATCATGATAATGAGAGGACATAGGGAGACCAACAATAAATTTTATGGAAATAGTATCACACTTCCACTCGGGTATCTCATGTGGCTAGAATATTCCACCTAGATGACTGTGCTCTACCTTCACCCTTTGACACTCTAGGCATCTAGAAACTATGATGGTAATTTGTAATCTCATCCCTAGCCAATGATACAATTGTCTCAAATTAGCATGCAACTTCTTAACTCTCAGATGAGCTGCATAATGTGCTCTGAGAGCCTCTAGCCCAATAAAATATCACAATTCACTAGTTGAAGGTACATAGATACACCCCCTACAATGTAGTAACCCATCGGTCTCTAGTGAAAAATCTGCAAACGTCCCCTCAAGAGGTCTCTTAGAGTAGATTAACTGACAAACCTTTGTATAGAACCCATCCTCAGGTAAATGATGCAAAATATGCTCTCTTATATTTGTACTAGTGATCATAGATGAGACATCATGTTTCCTTCTACTCAAGGCTTCTTTGACTATGTTCTCTTCCCCTTGATGTAATGAACACCAAAATCATACTCGCATCAGAACTCCATCCATCTCCTTTGACTGGAATTAAGATTAGCTTGTGTAAATATATACTACAAGATTTGATGATCTGAATGAAGTTCAAATTGGTGACCTAGAAGAAAGTGTCACCATCTCACTAAGGTGTGAACCATTGCTACAAGCTCTAGGTCATGAGTAGGGTAATTAAGCTCGTGAGTCATTAGCTTCCTAGACTCAAAAGCTATAGGTCATCCATCTTGCATAAGGATGTTGGAAAGTGATGTTTTGGGGCACTAGGGATCACTTAAGGGTTGTCATTTATGGAAACACTTAAGCTGGAGTGATCGCATGCAAAGAGTTTTGGTACTGGAGTCTCAGTCATGAAAATGACTAAGTATAGAATCAGGACAACAGTATACTATGTTACAGTTTTGGTTAGCAATGATAATGTATGATGTATTATGGATGGAAAAGTTAGTAGAAGGTTTTTTTGGGATATGTAGGACCTTCAACTAAGGTCGCATATTTTTTGGTGATCAAATCAATGAGATATAGTATTGTGAAGGTATGCGAAGACCTAAAATCAGTATAATAGGGTATATGAGAAGTTGTGAAGACTAAGGAAAGGTTAGTTGATATGGAAATGTGCTAAGTCAAATAGAAGTTGTATATTTTTGACACTTTGATAATATATGATTTTCAACTCTGTTTATAATTTTCATATGTTTTTATTATACATGTTTTTTGGTGTATTTTGAGAGTCGACTGGATGGAAGAGTTTTTATAAGTATAGATTATTTTGTGGAAGAAATAAATGTGATAGTGATGATGATGATGTGAAGATGCAAATCTAAGAGTAGAGAGCAGATGCGAGATCAATGTTTGATAGAGCTAGAATTGGAACTATCTAGGCATATAAAGTTCTCGTATTGTTCATTTTTGGAGAAATCTTTTGAGGTAGTATTTTGATTGTAAGAGTTGTATGCTCACCACCTTTAACAGGGTGTTTGTATACCCCTAAGAGGGTTTTCTATTCCTCTAGAAAGGAAATGTACTATGTACCAATTAGCTCCTAACAAGGCTAGATCTCCTAAGAGTGATATAATATTTTAGTGCATAATTATGGGTACCATTCCCATCGGGGTTTTCCCTTGGCCAAGGTTTCCTTGAAAACAAATAATGGTGTCATGAGTAATGTGTTTTTAATTTATGTTCTTTTTATTTTAGTATTGTTATGGATTATTTTCTATTGGTTGAAGTTTAAATTAAAGTGTTGTAATACTAATTCACCCCCCTTCTCAGTATTACATAATCCTATAAAATTGGTATCATAGCTATTGGCCTTTGGAGAGAAAGCCTAACTAATGAAGGGTGCTCCCCTTAATACCACAAACACATAATAGAAATAGAGAAACAACAACAATATGCAAGAATAGAAAAATTGGCTTCTTATTATCTCCACAAATGTGGAATTAAAAACTTTGAGAATTACAATATGCAAAGCCACATGGGCATTCCCTTACAATATTCTGTAGGACAAAGCCTCGAATCAATACCCAGATCTACTACCCAGAACTGCCCTAGACAACACTACAGGCCTTCTTTATATAGGCATTTTCCACCACCCGAGAAGGTTCCAGAAATTTAGCCCTAAGGGCCGACCAAACTTAGAATTATTTTATTTTTCAATTTATTACATCAAAGTCGGCTCAAAATAACTTTTGAAACCCAAACAAAAATTTTGAAGGAAAATTATTTTCCACCATTTCAGGTGGCCCAACATCTGGAGACCATAAGTCATCACCAGTTGACCCGATTAACTATTATAACCCCATTTTAGGAATACCACGAAGCACTCTATAGGCTTGACCCATGCAAGCACCCATCACCCAAATTTCTGACCTCATCTAAGGCCTCTAAAGCCTTCAAAACTGAGTTGAAAGTTTTTGTACCCTGCTGCCAATACCAAAAATCTTCAATATCTTCAAAACTAGACCTGATCTAGCCATGAAACTTTGCTGGTAGGCTGATGTGATCGAGATGAACCTCCACATGTAAAATCAAAACATTCTAAGATTGTAAGACCAACTTACTAAAAATAGAAAGTTTCCATAAATAGCAGTTTTGAACAAGATAGCCCTTATTGAATACAAAAATAGAAATATTTTTGGGTGATGTAAGATTGCTCTTACACCCAGGATGCTCCTGCATCAGACACTTGGGGTAATTTGAGAAGTGACCCCATCATGATTCAGGTGTGTAGAGGAAAACCAAGATGGTTAACCTCCTCCTTTGTTAGCCATGATGAATCTTCAACAGGTCATCCTTTCCATTTGACCAAATATTCTTCATATGTCCTGTTCCTTGTGCTTCTGCCAACATGACTATCTAGTATGTCTTCAGTCTCCTTGATATCTAAATTGGTTGCTGGAATACTCTACTATGCTATTGTAACTTCATCTTCAACACCTCCTTCATGATACTCTGTCAAATCTAAAACATTAAACACTGGTGAAATATTCAGCTCAGTAGGCAATTCTACCTCATATGCATTTCCTAAATCATGCTTCTTCAATATCTTACATGGCCAAAACTTCTTCATTTTCAACTTGTTATATGTACCAACCGAAAATCGCTCCTTCCGCAAATGAACCATGACTTCATCTCCAACCTAAAATTGCTTATGCCTCCTTTTCTCATTTGCCTTAGCCTTATACTACCCATTCATCTTGGTAATATGCTTCCTCACCTCCTCATCGATGTTCTTCAAGTGTTCTGCAAAATCCTCAGCTTCAACACTACTTATTTCTCCTTTATCTATCTTTCTCAACTTGGATGCATTTCTAGGACTACTACCATATACAATCTGGAATGGTGATTTACCAGTGCTCCTATTGACAGAATTATTATATGCAAATTCTACCTATGGTAAAATCAAATCCCATCCTGTTGGCTTATCTCCAACCACACATCTCAGTAAATTTCCCAAACTCCTATTCACCACCTCTTTCTGTCCATTAGTTTGTGGATGATGTGATGAACTGAATTTCAAATCTATCTTCAACTTCTTCCACAATGTATGCCAGAAATATCCAACGAACTTAGTGTCCCTATCTAAAACTATAATCTTTGGCAAACCATGTAGTCTCACCACTTCTCGAAAAAGTAATTCCGCTACATGAACAACATCATTAGTCTTCTTGTAGGGAATAAAATGTGCCATTTTTGAAAATCTATCAACTACCACAAAAATTGAATTCTATCCCCCTTGAGTCCTCGGTAATCCAAGAACAAAGTCCATACTGATATCCTCCGAAGGCTTCTTTGGTATAGGTAATGGATGATACAACCCTGTATTCTACTTCACTCCTTTCGCCATCTGACATACTCTGCAACTCTGTACAAACTTCTTGACATCTTGCTGCAACTGTGGCCAATAATAATTTTCACTAACCAAAGCAAGGGTTTTATCTCAACCAAAATGTCCAGCCAATCCTTCGCTATGCTTCTCCTTGATGAGATTCTCCCTCATAGAACTTTGTGTAATGCACAATTGACTCCCTCTAAATAGCATATCATCCTGGATGATAAAATCCAGCCATTTCATCCTGTCTAGAGTAACAGGTTCTTTACAAGCTTCACCAAAATCAGGATCCTCTGGATATAAATTCTTGAGTTCCTTGAACCAAACCACCTCAATCTGCATCTCTATCAGCAATAGTCACCTTCTGCTAAGAGCATCTGCAACCCTATTAGACTTTCCACTTCTGTATTTCAAAACAAATGTATAACTCTGCAAAAACTCAACCCATTTCAAATGCCATTGATTCAACTTTCCTTGACTATTCAAATATTGCAAAGCTTGATGATCAATATACAAAACAAACTCCTTAGGAAGTAGATAGTGTCTCCACTTCTTCAATGCATGAACTATAGCATAAAATTCTTGATCATAAACATAATATTTTCTCTTGGCATCATTTAACTTCTCACTGAAATAAGCAACGGGTTTACCTTCTTGGCTCATAACAGCTCCTATTGCAGTACCACTAGCATCACAGTCTACTTCAAACACCTTATTAAAATCTAGAAGTGCTAAAACAGGTTGTTTTTTAACTTTTGGTTTCAACAATTGAAAACTCTTTTCTACCCCATTAGTCCACTTAAACTCTTTTCTATCCCCTCTCATTGTCTTAGTCAAGGGACCACAAATATTGCTAAAATTTCTGATAAATTTTTTGTAAAAAATAGCTAGACCATGAAAAGATCTTACCTCGGTAGCACTCCTTGGAGTAGGCCATTCAAGGATAGCCTGTACCTTCTCTCGGTCCATTTTTAGACCTATTGAAACTACAAATCCCAAATACACTAACTCTTTCTTCACAAAACTGCACTTCTTCAAATTAATCAATAATTTCTCATCCCTCGGCTTCTCAAACACCATATGAATATGAATCATATGCTCTTCCAATGTCTTACTAAAGATCAAAATATCATCTAGGTACACAATGACAATCTTACCCAAAAATTATTTCAGAACCTCATTCATGAGCCGCATGAAAGTGCTCGGTGCATTGGTTAGCCCAAAAGGCATGACTAACCACTCATACAGTCCTTCCTTTTTCTTGAAGGTAGTCTTCCATTCATCTCCTTCTCTGATTTGAATATGGTGATATCCACTCTTCAGATCTATCTTTGAGAAATACACAGCTCCACTCAAACAATCCACAATATCATCCATTCGTGGCAATGGAAACTTATACTTGATTGTGATCGTGTTTATTGCTTTGGAATCTATACACATCCTCCATTCTCCATTCTTCTTTGGTGCTAATACCACTGGTATAGCATAGGGACTCAGATTCACTCAAATCAACCCCTTCTGCAATAACTCATGTACTTGTCTGTTCAACTCTTCACTTTCTAATGGTGTCATTCTATGTACTGCCTTGTTTGGAAAACTGGCTCCTAGAATCAAATCCATCTGATGACTGATCTTCCTTACCGGTGGTAATCCATCAGGTACATTATCAGATAAAATATCCTAAAACTCATTCAACAAATCTACAACCTCTACAGGTACATCCTCTACTTCTTCTTTACCAGCTTTTGGAATTAAAGAAAAACACACATGCTCATGCCTCATACCATCTAGGAATTTTCTTCCATCAACAAATATTATTCTTGCATTACCACATACCTTTTCTTTGGTCTCCTTCAATGGCTTTAGCTTATGTCACACTCCATCCTTTGTCAGGGAATAGGTATTCACATGACCATTGTGTAGAGCACATTTGTCAAACTGCCACGATCTACCCAACAACATATGACATGCATCCATAGATATGATATCACATAGTACCTCATCTTGGTACCCACTGATCTTGAACTTTGCCAAGCACTGTTCACTGACCATGACCTTGTGGTCATCCTACACCTAGGCAATCCGATATGGATGTGGGTGTTTCTGTCTCTTAAGCTTCAACTTTGTCACCATCTCTTCTGACACCAAATTGTCAATGCTTCCACTATCGATAATCACATTAGAGTATTTACCCTCACACTTTCATCTAGTGCGAAATAGGCTCCTCCTTTGTTCAGGTTCATTCTCACTACTAAGCAGGACTCTTCTAGTAATCTGTGTTTCTCCTCTTTCAACATCTTCTAAATTTGATGATCTGGCATCTTCATCTACATGTGCAACTCTGGCCTGGCCTTCATTCCTCCTATCTATCCTTCCTTGGTGTTGAGGACATTCAAATGCCCTATGACCTTCTTCTCCATAGTGAAAACATGTTCCACGGAATCCTCCTCTTCCTGAACCTTGTCCTCTTCCTCTTCCTCTCTGATCTCTATTATTCTAATCTTAGAAATGATTGGAATTATTTCCTCTCTAATTTTGACTGCTACTGGACTCATCTTCCTTTTTCAAATCTTCATTTTGGCCTCCATATGTCCATCCACCAGATCGTCCACCATGACCTCTTCCATTTTGTCTGCTCTCGAACTTCTTATTCAACTTTTCCTCTACTTTTAGGGCAAATTGGTATATCTTTTCAATACTATCCATTTGAACCAGATTCAGCTCCTCCTAAATGTAGGGCCTCAACCCATTAAGGTAATGAGCAAATTTCTCCTTATTAGCTTTTGCATGGCCTGTTCTAATGAGGATTTGATAGAACTCCTCTGTATACTCCTGAACAGATCATCCCGCTTGCTTCAAACTTTGCATTTTATTCAGTAGGTCAAGCTCATAATCAACAGGGATGAACTGTCACTTCAATTTATCCACCATCTGATCCCATCTTGTGATTTTATCTTTTCCTCTTCTATTTCACTCCAATTGAATCTCTTGCCACCAGATCTTTGCATGACTTTTCAGTCTGGCCTTCATGAATTTGACCCTATCAGGATCCTCAATATCTTCATACTCAAAATATTCTTCACATTCATTAATCTAGTCAATCAACTCCTTTGAGTTAAGATTCCCTGAAAATGCAGGAACCTCAATCTTAGGTCTTTTCCCAATCTTGGAAATGGCCCAAAAAAGTCTTTCTTCCTCCTAGTTCACAACTTTGACTTTCCCTTCTTGATCTTCTTCTTCGGCTTCATCCTTTCTTTCATCTCTGATATTAAGATTCATTCCTCTGTGAATCTCTTCTTGCAATGCTCGCACTTGTCTCTAGAGCACTCTAACCTCAGGTGTTACAACACCAGCTCTTCCGCCACATTCCCTTCATGGAGGCATTTTTGTGATGCATGCTGAACCCTAACCACGGTCTTGGTGCAAACTACCTCACATTCGGTGATCTATTTACATGCTCAAGAACTCCTACTCTGATACCACTTGATGAAGGGTGCTCCCCTTAATACCACAAACACATAACAAAAATAGAGAAACAACAACAACAATATGCAAGAACAAAAAAATTGGCTTCTTATTATCTCCACAAATGTGGCATTAAAAACTTTCAGAATTACAATATGCAAAGCCACATGGGCATTCCCTTACAATATTCTATAGGACAAAGCCTCGAATCAATACCCAGATCTACTACCCAGAACTACCCTAGACAACACTACGGGCCTTCTTTATATAGGCATTTTCCACCGCCCGAGAAGGTTCCAGAAATTTAGCCCTAAGGGCCGACCAAACTTAGAATTATTTTATTTTTCAATTTATTACATCAAATTCAGCTCAAAATAACTTTTGAAACCCGAACAAAAATTTTGAAGGAAAATTATTTTTCGCCATTTTAGGTGGCCCAACTTTCGGAGACCATAAGTCATCACTAGTTATTGACTATTATAACCCCATTTTGAAAATGCCACAAAGTGCTCTACAGGCTTGATTCGTGCAAGTGCCCATCACCCAAATTTTTGACCTCATCCGAGGCCTCTAAAGCCTTCAAAACTAAGTTCAAAGTTTTTGTACCTTGCTGCCAATACCGAAAATCTTCAATATCTTCAAAACTAGACCTGATCTAGCCATGAAACTTTGTTGGTGGGCTGATGTGACTGAGATGAACCTCCACATGTAAAATTAGAACATTCTAAGATCGTAAGAACAACTTACTAAAAATAAAAAGTTTCCATAAATAGTAGCTCTGCACAAGATAGCCCTAATTGAATACAAAAATAGAAATATTTTTGGGTGATGCAAGATTGCTCTTACACCTAGGATGCTCCTGCATCACTAGCAACTTAAGGGAGATCAGAATGGATTCAGAAAGTTTGCAAGAGAACTTTGAAGCAACACTTGATCACCTAGACAAAGAGAAGGTTGAGAATGGTGAATTGAAATACAAATTGAGAAGACCATAAGGTTTCATCAGGAAAATAAAGGAACAACTTGAAGTCTCAAGATGTTAGAAACAAGACCTTATAGACAAGATCAAAGAGGATTCAGACAATGACATATTAGACCAAGTAAACAAGATGGAGCAAGAAAAAGAGAAAATCAATCTTCTGATGATTAAAGAAGTTCAACATGAAAAAGATGCAAGAAATAAAGTTGAAGAGACACTAAAAGAATAAAATGAGAAGATTGGACAAATGAAGACTGAACTTGATCACTACAAGGACAAATGTCAAGAATTGGAGATGTACAATTAGATCATTAAAGGAGAACTCACTAAAGCCAAATTGCACTTTAAGAAGCTACACATGAGAAGTGATAAAATTGATGAACAAAGAGAGAGATAGAAACCTAAAGGAGACATGACTGGAGTTGGATTCAATGAAGCAGAATGTTCCAAGACTAATGAAGAATCAAATGAAGAAAAGACTGAAGAAAGACCTACTCATGAAGAACCTAAAGAATAGATCAGACCTTTTAGAGGTAGATGTTGTAGATGAAAAAAAGTTGGACACATGAAAAGATATTATAGAGGTAAAGGCCCTTTCAAACCCTTTTCTGGTTATTTCTATAATTTTTATGATTATGGACACAAGAAGGAAGAATGTATAAAACTAGATCAGTCTAGGTATAAAAAAGATTATGTGAGAGAAGAGTCAACAGCCAAGATCACATGCCTCAAATGTAATAACTATGGGCATACTGCAAGGTATTGTAAGCTACATGTAAATTAGGATAGAAGGAGACCACCTACATGTTACAAGTGTAACAATCTTGGATACATAGTGAAGTTTTGTAGATACAATGGAGAGGAAAACAAAAGAGGACCAAGAGAAATAAGGGAAACAAGAGGACCACCTCATGTGGTTATAAAGAAGAATGTTGGTGATAGTGGTAAAAGTCTTAATGAGTATATGAATGAGTTTGAGAATCATTTCAAGAAATTAGAAAGTAAAGAGGATGACAAGATATGGAAGGTGAAGGATTTTAATAAGGCATTGGTTCAGGGAGAGACAATAGATGATATTGTGTCTTTGCATGATGAGTTCTTTGAGACATCGACCTAGAAGGTCACATGGCCTTGGGGAGAGCATTGGATGCAAATAAAAAAATATATCAAGCCCCTGATTATGTGAATTAAGCTCATGTGAGCTTAGGTATAGTATGTAAAGACACTATAGAGTGTGTGGTTGAGAGTGCAACACTTGAATATTCATTTTCCATGTTCACGAGATTTGTGTTGATTAAACAGCATGTGAAGTTGAGCTACCTATTATTAATGCACTTACTCAACTTTGGAAGGATAAAAGAGCTTGGAGGACATCTTTTCTTCATTGTTTGTTGATCAACAACTAAGGAGAGCAGAGCTATAAATAATTTTAGTTATCTAGTAGAGATATTGCATGATTGCATGAAGCAAAGTGTTAGATTTAGTGTGTTGAAGGTATTTAGACTTTATACTCTCTAAGAAGTTATGAATGCACTAGTAATATTTGATGTTGTGGATAAACCTAGGTATAAGTTTAAGAAACACCCATTCAAGTCTTGTGAGGATGATCTAGAAGGAGCATTTTCACAAATCCCTTACAGCGTGTTGCATGTAGAGGACATTAGAGCATATATTCATTGCAAATATGAGATCATAAGAGATGTAAACATCTATAGTGAATTGGATACAATGATAGAAGTAGATGGATCAATGTTAGAAGAGTTTAAGAACCTAGAGGATCAATCTATCATCAAGCTAACCCTACTAGCTGAGTTCACTCAAATTGAATGATTTAAGATAATCCTTAGTAGAATCCATGACCAGTTCATATGGATTGGAGAACACCCAGTAAAGATACGTTCATAGATGATTCATGAAATAACTGGATTGGATAATAATGGAGCCCTCCCAATAGTAGAGAAGAATATAAGAAAATAGGTGAAAACCTTAACCCATTCCAAGTGGGATAAGAGAGCTATGACAGTCAATGACATCCATTAGCAAGATGTAAGATTGGTGAAAATTATTTTAGGTTACAAATTGTTTTATAGTAGTATACCTAACTTTGTTTCAGCTGGAGTCATTATGATGGCTTATAGAATGGTTAAGGAGAACAAGAAGTACAACCTTTGCAAAGTTCTTGCACATAAATTTCTAGAAAATGTAAAGGTTATAAAGAATGCCAAGTCTAAGGCATTCAGATTTGGATCAATGTTGGTTCATATGTACATCTACATTATGTGCAAGTTCCATAGCATGCACTCTATGGCATGGAAGGATAATTTACCTACTGGAATTCAGATTTTTGAGAACTATCAAAGATAGGATAAGAATCGGGTAGATGGAGAATTATTTTCTATGAATAAAATTATACAAAGGAAGATGAAGGAAAGGTATAGGATACCTGAAGATCTAGTTGAAAATTACAAGGACACTATTTGTTTCATGGTTGAAACTGCTTGTGTATGTTTTGAGGTAGTGAAACCTAGAAAGAAATGGTGTTACCCTATGGGGTATGAAGTCAACTCTTAGATTTTATCTATGCAAGTAGAGTATGTATTGGCAATAGAAATAGACCCTACTAAAGAGAGATGGGGAACATATAGGGAAAAGTCAGAAAAGGTCAGAGAAGAACAAGAAAAAGTGACAAGGAAAAGGAAAATTAATAAGATAGTTGAAGATATCACTATGAAGGTAGGAATTGTACACTCAAAATGTGCACTTCTCTAAGTCTTTAGTTCCAAGAGAATCCATGAATTGGAAGCCTTAAGAAAGTGACTTAGAGCTCCCTAGGCATGGAGTGCAAGGGTGTTTAGAGGGCTCTTAGCTAGAGCTATTAAGCATGCAACCTTGCTAGTAAACCATGCAATGGGAGATTCAAAGAGACAAGGGCAAGAATGTCAATATCCTCAAGAATCACAATGAAAGATGTAATGCAAACTATGCTAGAATGAGAATGCAAGAATGCAACTATGCTATGAAAATGAGAATATTACAAGCCTTTACTAATTAAAATATGTGAATTAAGATAGAACATGAAAGGAACTAAGCTAAGAATGCCATGAAAACTAAGCTATAATGCAAGTATGAAGACTAAAATGCAACAAGATCTCCAAAGCTCCAAAGTCACCAAGAAAACCTACAGCACCATATTAGCATCAAGAGTGGGATCCTTTGAATGAGAAAAGAGCTCTCCTTTTAAAGATAAATGGACCATGGAGATTAAGAGGAAAAATATTTGATCAAGGGTGGAGTTTGAAAGTGGGATCAATCCTTGTGCACAAATCTCTTCCAATAAGAAAGAAGTGTTGACTTTTGTGCCCCGTGTGAGACAAAAAGACCTTTTCTTCTTTTTATAAAATAGGAATAATGATTTATTTGTGCAACTTAGGATAAGAGGTAAGTGTGGGCTTTTTATTTAATAAAAGGGGAGGGAATTCCATTTAATTAAATAAAGACTTAGGATAAAATGGTTAATCCATAGAATATAATCGAATAAATGATAGAATTAGGATTTGATCAAGGAAATTGATTTAATTTGAAAATATTGCAAAGCATTGATTCAAGAAATTGATAAATTGAAGAATGGGGCCCAAAGTCTAGGTGACCATTTTAGGGTGCATACAGGAATCACTAGGGAGAAGCTAAAGAACATCAGATCAAAGATGAAAAAAGAATCATCTATCATGGCTATTGATGCACCTACTCCTTCTAAAGATAAGAAGACAATAAGCCCTAGACCAGACATAATTGACCTATCACCTACACAAGAGAAGACAACACAAGAAATTATACCTACAAACATTCCTAGAAGATCTACAAAGCAAAGCAACCCTAAGGAAAAAGAGGTAGAAGTGGAATTGAAAAAGAAAGAAGTCAAAGTTACTGAGAAGGAAGAAGAAAAAGAAGTTCAAAAAAGAAAACAAGATTTGTGGAAGCTAGACATTTAGAAGCTACAAAAGACAGTGATAAAAGATGGAAATTTGAGGATAGTGGAGAGATATGACCCTAAAAATCAGGCAATTATTGAAGACACTATAATTGAACATTTGTTAGTTTTCAAGAAAAACTTGCTAGAGATTGAAGGAAGCATTCCTAAGGAGCTATATAGAAAGCTAGAGATTAGAAAACAATTGGCTCAATCCGAAGATGAAAATATTAGGAACAAGGTTATTGAGGACATGTTACCTATTGTCCCAATACAAGAGAGGGAGAGGATCATAAAAGAATTGAAACCCTTGTTGAGGAACAAGGCTAGATTGGTGAATATCATGACAAGAAAATATGATGAAGTAATAGAGGACACTCAAAAGGCACTAGATCAAATCCTTATGAGTGATATGTTGAAGAAGACTTTACCTCCCAATGTCACCAAGCCTACACCTTTGGGATTGGGAGAAAGTTCCAAGTTAGTAGAAGTAAGTGAAAAAGAAAGTGAGGCTAGCATGCAACCAAAATTATTTGTCTCTAGTGTGTCTATGACCCTTGACACTTCGCATGATATAAATGATTCATTTCTAGATAACTTAGATAGTATGATGTTAGTTGAAGAAGAAGGGCAGATAGAGGAAGAGAAAATAGAGGACAAAAGGTACAAGAGAAGGAAATACAACAAGAAGAAAGGATGATAAAAGAGATTGAAGCAAAGAAAGTATTTGAGGTTAGAATGGAGAAAAAACAAGAACCAGACACCTCCTCTACTCTATTGTTGGCAAGTATGGCCAAACTAGTGAGCACCATTCTGGAGAGCATGGATGAAGATGAGCTCATGAAGATATCATTCATGGATTTTTCTAAGGCTAAGGAAATGTCAGTGTAAAAAGGTGATAAAAGAGTAAAGGTAATAACTAGCGTAGTAGAGATAGTAAATAGATTACTCCCTACACCTATTTCTTGTCAAGGTAAGGATGAGGAAGAGAACCTAGGCATGGCATTAGACAACTTTGATAGTCACTTTGTGTCACTACTAAAGACTACAGAGAATAAGGCAGAGAAGAGCTTCTTAGAGAAGAAGTTGAAAGAAGTTTGTTAGTCCATCTCATGGGACTTGGACATTCTCAAGGCAACTAAACTCAAGGCCAAGAGTTGTGTAGCACAAGGAATAAAAATATATATTTATTGCATAAATCCTTGTAGACTTGTGAAAAACATTGAAGATATCATAGCCAAGGATAGGGATACACTTGACAGTTTAATGGACAGTTGTAAAAAATCTTCACAAACTATGGTAGAAATAGATAAGAAAACATCCAAGCTTCTAGATAAAATAAGTGTACTGAATGCGGAGAAAGGGAGAGTGGTAGATAGATTTGGTTTGCTGAAGAGTTTAATAAATCATAAGCTATCTATGCTTGAAGCTCATCTCTTAGAGATGGAGAAGATAGAAGGATCTATGTCTATACCCTTAGAGTTGAAGGGAGAATAAATGGCATCCTATGCACTGAATGGACTGATCCATGTCAGTGAAATTTTGATCAAATTATGGGTTGAGGAAGTGAAGACCTTGGAAGATTCTTTCCAAGATAATCTTAATCTAGTGAGTAAGCACTAAGTCTTTTTGTGCTTAGAAGTTTTGAAGTTTTGTAAATACCTTTTCCATTGATGTCAAAGGTAGAGGAAGAGAAAAGAAAAATGAGAAGAGTAAAGAGAAGAAGAGAATAAAGGAAGAGAAAAAGTAAGAAAAATATATATATAAAAGAAGAAAAGAGAAAAGAAAAGAAGAGTTCTATGTATATAGTAGAAGGAACTACTTTTGACACTTAGTCATTTTTTAGTAAGTGTTTCCATCAATGAAAAAGGGAGAGATTGTAGGAAAGTAATGTTTTGGGGAACTAGGGATCACTTAAGGGTTTTCATTTATGGAAACACTTATGGTGGAGTGATCGCATGTAGAGAGTTTTGGTACTGGAGTCTCAGTCATGAAAATGACTAAGTATAGAATCAGGACAATAGTATACTATGTTACAATTTTGGTTAGTGATGATAATGTATGATTTATTATGGCTTGTGAAATTAGTAGAAGGTATTTTGGGATATGTAGGACCTTCAATTAAGGTCGCATGCATTTTGGTGATTAGATCAGTGCGATACAGTATTGTGAAGGTATGAGAAGATAGAAAATCAATATAACAGGGCATATGAGTAGTTGCGAAGACTAAGGAAAGGTTAGTTAATATGGAAACATGCTAATTTAGATAGAAGTTGTATATTGCTAACACTTTTGTAATATATGATTTTTGACTCTATGTTTAGCATTTGCATAATTTTTTATAATGTTTTGTGATGTATTTTGAGAGCCGACTGGATGGCAGAGTTTGTATAAGTATAGATTGTTTTGTGGAAGTGATAAGTGTGATAGTGATGATGAGGATGTGATGATGAAAATCTAAGAGCATAGAGCAGATGCAGGATCAATTTTTGATAGAGCTACAACTGGAAATATCTAGGCATAGCAAGTTCTTGTATTGTTCATTTTTGGAGAAATCTTTTGAGATAGTATTTTGATTGTAAGATTTGTATGCTCACCACCTTTAAAAGGGTGTTTGTATACCCCTAACAGGGTTTTGTATTCCTCTAGAAAGGAAATGTGGAAATGTACTATGTAAAAATGAGCTCCTAATAGGGATATAATATTTTAGTGCATAATTGTGGGTACCATCCCCACTGGGATTTTCCCTTGGCCAGGGTTTCCTCGAAAACAAATCATGGTGTCATGAGTAATGTGTTGTACATTTATGTTATTTTCATTTCACTATTGTTATGGTTTATTTTATATTGGTTGAAGTTGAAATTAAAGTGTTGTAATAAAAATTCACCCCCCTCTCATTATTACATAATCCTAACAAAGGACTACTTGTAAACCATCTAATGAAGCATCTATGCATACAAAAAAATATGTCAAAAAATCTAGCATTGCTAAAATTGGCGCACTAGAGAGGGATCTCTTGAACTCCTAAAAATTTCTCTCACACTTCTCTGTCCACTCATACTTCATCCCCTTTCTCTAAAGGAAAGTGATGGGATGAGCTACTCTAGAGAATCCCACCACAAATTGTCTTTAATAACCTTCTAGGACCATAAAATTTTTGACCTCAGTGACACTAATAGGTGCCGGCCAATCTATAATGGCTCTAATCTTTTATGGTTCTACAGAGATCCCATTTCTTGATATAACATGACCAAGATAATACACCTCTAGTCTAAAGAAAGAACACTTTGACAAGCTACCATACAAGAGATTCTCTCTCAAGCACTACAAAACCTTCCTTAGGTGTTCCTCATGTTCCTTCTCATTACGAGAATATATCAAAATGTCATCAAGGAACACTACCACAAAATTATCCAAGAATGTACAAAATACTCCATTTAAGAGGCTCATGAACATAATTGGAGAATTCATGAGGCCAAATGGCACCACGGTGAACTCATAATGACCATACCTCGTACCAAAGGTACTCTTATGGATATAACTCTTACCAATCCTCAACTGATGGTACCCTAACTTCAAATCTATCTTCAAGAATAATTGTGCACCCTGCAACTAATTAAATAAATCATCAATCCTACGAAGTGGGTAGTGGTTCTTAATAGTTACTTTATTTAACTTTCGATAATCAATGCACAACCTAAGTGATCCATCCTTTTTCTTCACAAAAATTACTAGTGCACCCCAAGGTGATACACTAGGTTCAAAATTCTCTCTCTCCAAGAGCTCCTCTACCTAAATCTTAAGCTCATTGAGCTCAAGTGTGGTCATCTTGTAAGGTTCTCTAGATATAGGCTTGACTCTTGACACAAGGTCTATATGAAAATCCACTACCCTAGGTGGTCGCATACCAGGTAGCTCAGAATGAAAAATGTCTACAAACTCTTGTAGGATAGGATAATCCTTGAGAAAGGGCTCTCTCTCTGAATCCTCCTCTCTATCACTAATGGTGATGGAAAATAACTAGCATCCCTTCTGCATGCACTACTTAATCTTCATAGTGGAAATCATGTGAATAGATACGAGTCTTTGTACCCCAAATATTACCATAGGAGTACTATGATAATCAACACACTCTACCCCTATTAATCAACACACTCATTTGCTAGCTCTGGATCCCAACTAATCTACCCTCTGACACCTATTATTAGATTATTCTAGGTGGGGGTAGGGCATTTGGCTCTTTATCCTTAGGGACTAGGCTTGGGACTGGAATAGGATCTGCTATTCTATCTCCATCTCTACCTGGGACCTCTCTAGCTTCCACCTTTTCCCTTGCTTGGGGCTATGCCTCTCTTACTACCTATACCTTTGGTAATGGGTAAATTGATGCTACTTAATGATGATGGTTGATCAATGGGTTCAATTGCTAGAACTGGCTTTGTAATGGGTGATGCTAGTGGCTATGGGTAGTAAACTGCCCCTACGGCCACTTCTAGAATTGGAAAATCTAAAATTGGTCATTGACCGATCCTGCGTGAGGTGATAGCTTGCTCTTTGTTACTACGGGGGAAACCCCTATGGGCAACCAGATGAACTTGACCTCATCCTGCTCCTACCTCTGCTTATTTCTTTGCTACCTATAGCTCTGTTGCCTTTACTTTACCACCTCCCCTATCACTATCTTTCCTACTACTAATGCTTTCACTCAGGTAACTTCCATTGATTCATTAATTGGTGGTTATTCAATGGGTGTTTCAATGAGATCAACTGGGTCACCTTCGACTGGTGCCTTTACCACCGACCACTACTGGGTATCAAACCGGTCACTTTGATGGATCTTTATTAAACTTAATAAAATTCCTTGATCAATTGGCTTAGAATAGTAGGGTATATTGGCTGGGGGGTAAGGGGGAGGCCTAAATTTCAACTTTCTTCCATCAGAACTCTATTCTCCTTGCCTTCACCCCCGGGTAGCTATCCATCCTTCACCCATGGTAAGGGCTTCAGTTATACTTGTCACCCACTTACCCTATAGAATGGTAGGGAAACTGATGCTCTTCTAGAAGTTAGGTGGAGCTTGCTCAAGCCCTACTATTCTATTATTCCCTCAAATTCTATGGGCCTACTTGTAGGAGAGGATTAAGGGAAAGATTGAATGCTTTAACCAGTTAAGTGACTTTATTCCTAGTAATCTCTGGCTTCACCTCTCCCTCATGGCTTTCAAGAAAGATCTACCATGAACACACGCCAGGTGGGGCCTAATATTTTGAAGTGCGGTGTACCTACCTATTTCCTACTCTCAATAATAGAATGACATTGGGAAAATTTTCATAATGTGTCATTTCACCCATATTTCAGATTAGAACTATAACTAGAATTGAGATAATTTCATATTATGTATGTAATATGCATGCCCTTTAGATAGTAGGGCTCATAGATAGATAGTTGAATGAAAGCCATATAATAGTTGCCTAGTTGCGCTAGCTATTGGATCTGTGGGTAGGTGGGTTCTGTGACTCCTACAGCTTGCTTCTAAAGATAGCACTAGCACTAGATTACTATTTGAGAAATGAGTGATAAGTTGAAGCTTAGTCCCTCTCTCTACCTCTCTCTCTACCTCCCTCTTTGCTTCTTCTCTCTCTGCCTCCTTCTCTCCCTCCCTCAACTACTCACTAATGAGCACTTCAGCAACAACACACCAACAACACATTAGTAGGAGCCCTATAGAATTGTAGGCCACAACAACACTTCTTTCTTAAGCAGCAACACTTGCCTACAATTCTATAGGGGTAGCACTAACTTTCATAATCAATTATCTTATCGACTGTTGCCCCTCAAATTCTATGGGCAATGATTGGCATGGATGTTAGCTTTCATTTATGTGTTACTCAATTCAAATGGTTGTTCCTTCCCTGGAAACTAATCAAAATTATTCCATTGCAGCTAAAGGTAGTGATGTATAGTGATTGGAATGAGGAGTTCTGAGTGTTAATTGAATTGTTTCTTATTCCTTGTTTCTCTGGGGCTCTTCTTCATTCTTGCCACTCTCGATAAGTGATGAAGAGTTTCATTTTTGCCTTTATTTCTTTCTTTATTTCTTTGACCACCATTGATGAAAGAATCATTTGTTAAGTAATATGAATGGTGTAATTCAAAATAACTAATATGAATGATGCCCTTTTGATTGTGGTTGGCTATACCTTCATTCATTAGTGTTTCTGTTCATTCATTCTTTCATTCATTGGTGTTTTCATTCATTCATTTTTTCATTCGTTGGTGTTTCCCTTCACTCATTCCTTGGTTCATTCCTTATGTTGCCAGTAGAGTCCCTCTCTCTAGCACATAACTAGGGGGCTAGATGATTTGTCTTCTATATTTTGAAGTATCCCTATAGCTTCCTTGCATAGTACCAGTATTGCTACCTATAGGAAGAGGTCCCTTGCATGCACCTTCATCCTTTTTGTCTTGGTTGTGTGGTTAGGCCCCTACCTAGCTAGCTACAATTGCCCTACCTATATAGCAGTTGGCTCTCAACTAGTTTGTTGAAAGTGGGCCCTACAATTCTAATGGGCCAGGGTGAATAATTTCTTCATCAAGATCAAATGATGATTCCAGGATTTCCTACAGGTTCTTTCTATCGGTTCTCACCCCCTACAATTCTATGGGCTATGGGGCTAGCTGTAACCAGCCCGGTAGGTAATGCGCTTGTTGCAAGGCTACCAGATCTAGATTCCATAAGTGTCTACCCTCTGTCAAATGTGGCACAACCCTCTTCTTGAATAGTAGTCCTCCCTTTCAACTTTTTTTCCCTACTATTCCCCTGCATATGGCCCACTACTATTATAAAGAGTGAACCCTTTGCATCTCCATTGATCATTTCACTCGCTCACCCCTAGTTCTACCTATAATTCAGCTGGCGTGACCTTTGTATCTCAATGGAACCTTTGAAACCCTCTCAGCCATAGGGGCTACCTACAAGGCACATAATATGATTGTGCCCTAGAAAACCATTCTATGCAGGTCAGGGACTAAACCATAGGGATAGGGTATCATTCTGATAGTAGCCTAGCCAATACTGTGCGTCTGCATGCATGAACCTACAGGGGCCCTATCCTCTATAGTGGGGCAATAGGGTGCATGAGCATGTTACATAGATAATCTAGATGGCCATCGATAGAGAAGTGTCCTACAGCTTCTAAGGTCGCTAGATTCTATGCATAACATTCATAATCGCAAGTAGCCATAGAACCATTATAGGCCCACTATAGAGGATAGGGCATAGAATGGTAGGGGTCTGGTGAATATGGCTGCCTACAATTTAGCCCCCTTTTCATATTATTCAACCCAACTCACATAGCCCCCCTACCCCCCCTTCATAGAATTCCCCCTGCAGTGCCCCCCCCCTTTATATAATCCACTTCACTAGGTTCATCGAATAGTAGGGCCATCAATCACCTCGTGCCCTAGAAAGTAGAGTTTCCCTACCCCCTACTATGTGCATGCCAGATGAAAGGAGCCCTACTATCTATAGTTGGGCATGTTACATATAGAATCTAGCCAACCCCCTACTATGGCCCCCTTTCAGATTATTGGTTGGGCCACCCTCACCGGCCACAGATGATAATGAAAGATTAGCAGGAGATAAAAGGTAGGAGTTCTATAGGTAGGGGTGATGGTATGTAAGTGGCTTAGCACTAAGGTTAGGTGAGTGCCACAGATCAAATGAGATAATGAGATGTGAATGATCATTCGTAATGGAATGGAAGGATGACATACTAAAACAATGTTGGAACTTATTAGCATTAATCAAGGAGCCCTTTTCATGTTGTCCGAAGCTATCTATGACAATTCATCAATGCTAGATTTTGCTCTAGATAATTTAGAAATTGATGCAGAGGTATGGTGAGATTGTAAACAAAGGCTCACCACCGATAATCTCAGCATCAATGAGACTAGAGAATCTCTTCATGAACAGATGTTGGCTTGGTATGATGACATGGTCAAATGGATGAATTTCCACATAGACAAGATGACGAGACAAAGATGCTTAATTCTGAGGTTGGTGGGGGAAATGGTGAAGATAGGATGGTAATTATGATGTTTAGGATTTTGAGAGCCTAGTTCTTCAATTCATGTTACGTAGTAGTTAATAAAGAATTGAAAGTGGGTGGGTGGGTGGTGATTAGCAGCTATTTTCCCTACTGCCACGTAGGCAAATGTAGGTTCAATCATTGCCTAATCATGGTTCATTGGTTCCCTGCCTAAAAATATATAGGCATTGGTTCATAATCTAAATGCAGATAGTAGGGGAGTTTGCTTACTGGGTCACTGAAGCAATCATAT
This sequence comes from Chamaecyparis obtusa, assembly GCA_027943335.1. Taxonomy (NCBI): domain Eukaryota; kingdom Viridiplantae; phylum Streptophyta; class Pinopsida; order Cupressales; family Cupressaceae; genus Chamaecyparis; species Chamaecyparis obtusa. Next base: position 142,946 of record BSBK01010885.1, read on the forward strand.
TCATGATCACCTCAAATAAAAATGGGGGCACTAGGTCAGCATTGATCTATTCATGATGGGGCCAACTAAAAAGGTTAGCCCTTTAGAATAGTAGGGGCATAATCTATTCAAATGCAGCCCCTACTATTCTAAGGGCCCCTGTGGGCCAAATTCTAGAAAAAAGGGTAGGTACTTAACTAAATGCCCTACTATTCTAAGGGGTGCAGTAAGGGCTAACCTTATAATAGGGTAAGCTATGGGGCTAGTTCCAATTTTTCTATTCAGGGCCTCACTCAGATTGAGAGCCAGGCTAGTGCTAGTTGATAGAATTGACCAGATCTACCATCAATAGTTGGTGGGACGTTCAAGAAACTCAAAAAGGGTTGGAAGCATAGCCAATTCCATACCTAATCAACTTGATTGATCCACTAGGAGAGGTAGAGGTAGGGGCCGATGTATTTTTGGGTGGGTAAGCTTGTCACCCAGGGGATGGGAGGATATAGATGTGGAGAGGTGAGGTTCAATCAAAAAGCTACACACCTCCTTGATCTCTACCTCACCTTCCACGCCTTCCCCTGATCTAGAATCCTAGTCTAAGATCAAGGGCCTATAAAATAGTAGGGCCCTTCACCACCATTCTCATTTTTGATCCTCCAATAACAAATTCATAGTGAGCGGATTAAATCCAATGGTTCATGCCAGAACAGGTTGGGTCAGGTGGGCCCAGACATGGACTACCCCGGTTCAGATTGGAAGAAAAAGAAAATTCTACTCGACTGCCCCTTTAGAAGAATAGTAGGGCCATCGCCCTACTATTCATTGGCCTATAGATAGTAAGGGCCCTCATCTTCATGGTTGTGAAGGCCCCCCTTCTATATTATTATAGGGGATTAATAGAATAATAGGGGCCACCCTGAATATTCTACCAAAGCCTCTACGTCATTTTGTCATCCATTACATGGAAGATATAGAAGGAATTGGGCCATTGATTTGTCAAGTTTACATGTAGTGATGGCTGTACTCGCTCTTATACCTGCCCATGAGATCTCAAGCCCCAAACCACTATAATTGGGTGGGAAACTATAGTTCTAGGCCCCTAATATTTGAAGGGCCCCCCATATTCTAGCAGGCTAATTAATAAGGACCTTCAATAGTGGAATCAATAGATGCTTCTAGATCCCCATATAATTGTAGGGCCCTTTTATATAGTGGGGCTAGATATACTTATAACCTAGCTATGCTTACTGTGCTACTAGTTCTGCTGGATCGCTGGGATATGCTCCTGGCACAAGATAGGATGTGTCAAAAGTTAGAACACTTGGTACATTTTTTAGAACACCACTAGTTGGAACATCATAACTTGGAACATGTGCATATCGACTTCTAGGAACACATATAGATAGTGGACCATCATCACTTGTAGGAACACCTGGTGCACTTGTCAAAACATCATCACTTGTTGGAACACATACATATCTTCTATTGGATCTACTACTGGTGCTTCCCCTGCTACTGCTTCTGATGCTACTACTATTATTGGTGCTGGTTCTAGCACTGGATCAAGCACATCATAAGGAACTAGATCATGACCTTGAGACTATGGCCCTTGATCTCTAACCCGAAAGGATGCCTCCCATGTATGCTATGAGTCAGTCAGCTACCTTTTCAACTGGAACTGCTCCTGCCTCCCTTGCCTTTCCTGTCAATGAGGTGGATGGCTTATACACCTTTGCCAGTGATACTCTAGCTAGCTCTGCCTTTATACCTTAGCTTTTACTGGTGATGCCTCTGTACTCGGTGCTGGACCAACTATTGGGTCAACCTTGGCTATTGGTATCTCTGCTATTACTTGTTGCTATGGGTTTGGATCTTGACCGGTGGTGGAGCTAGCCATAGAATTGTAGGGCATCTATGGGATATGATGCTTGGGTTTATGGCTTAGATGGCTAGCTTTGGTAGTATAGTAGCTAGTGGCTTTATTGCATCTTCTTATTCTAGGAATGGATCTAGTTCTAGCTATCCAACTAGCTCTTGATCTGGGATGGCCAATCAATCTATATATGTTGCTAGGTATGCTCTTGGTAAAGCTACTACGAGTGCTACTGGATCACAATCAAGATCATAAATGACTGGGTAAACTATATATGCTCTTGATGCTAGTAGTGGTGGATAAGCTACTCGATCTTGATCTAGAATTGGGTGATCTATCATTTACTAACCCCCTTAAGCACCTTTCAAGATTGGGGTGGAGATCTTCAGAATAGGGATGCTGGGAAAGAAGCTGGGACATAGGATAGGAAGGTATGTAGTGTAGGAACACCTCACGCAAGCCAATTCAATAATAAATCAGTCTCTATCGTCAGGATCCAAGCCTACATCCTGACTATTCATGTTAGCAGTGGATTGTCTCGCTTACACACAGAATCAATCTTTCACTTGAAAATTGACAGAGCATAGTGGATCACATAAATGGGTTTTGTGTAGGGTGGAATGAGAAGCTCAAATTATTGAGTTGCAATTGAAGAGAAAGAATCTACAATCATAGGGGTGAGGAAACATGCTCGACAAGGTGGTTTCAAAGTCTAATAAGGAAGTGGTAATTATTTTAGGATTGGACAGAATCTAAATGAACCCATAAAGTAGTTCCACCTACTCTAGGAAAGCTAGGGCGGGGCTGCTTTTGACCTTTTAGAAAACATCTATTGTTCAACCGAGAATTTATCTTGGGTTGGGCTTAATAAATTGGTTAGCCCTAGATAAGAATTATCCACATTAACCAACTGCCCCACAAGGGCTTTCTTTCTTAGCCTAAAGAAATAGATTTGACCGGTGCCCTACTATAACTATAAAGGGGGGGGAGGGGGCATGTTACATATACAATCAAGGAGGGAGGAAATAGTACGTATGGGTTGGCACAAGATATCAAGTTGCTATTTAAGGTTGGCCTTCTAGGAAAGATCTCTACCCTAATTGCCTTTATTAGCTCTTTATTTCCCTATCCAGGCCCTCCTTCCCTAATCAGGCCCGAGAGATAACTTGACCCCCCACAATAACCTCGTCTCCTCTGGTTTTTTCAAGAATCATAGTTTCCCAACCAAACTACCTTCTAATTTGGTGGGGCAACCGGGGAATAATAGAATAATAGGGCCATACAATCCTTCACCCCTACATGGTTGGGAGCTCAACTAAACCTTACTCAACTATATTGGATTGATGCTCTCCACCAGGAACTCAAGCCTACCTTCATTAATGATCTAGAGGGAGGGCCAGTTAGACATAGAATTTGAGGGCGGGTAGGCCCTTAGAATTGTATATCTTCCTTCTGGGAGAAGCTGACATGTAAGGGTTCCCAACTCCCACCCCATTATAGTGAGTGAGCCAGCTAGAAATGATCTCCCCCCACCCACCCAATTATTACTCACACCTTCGGGTGGGGGGAGGTTCCCCAAATATAAAAAAGGGCAACTTGCACCTCCCTACTATTCTAAGGGTCTGGTTTAGTCATAGTTTAGCCCTATTGAACCCCCCAGACTATACCTCCTACTATCAATGGCAGGTATGGGAAAATGATTAGAGTAAAGTCAGGTGGGTGAGTTAGCGGGCATCTATTAAGTTCTATTACATGATATAGAATGTTGTAGCAACACAACCATAATTGGCTTCATCTCCCTCCTGGGGTATTCATTCGATACAGTAGGAACAAAGGCTTGGGTGGGAGTACTCTTATACTCTCGACATTATTCCATGCTTGGAAGATCAGATGTAGCTACCAGAACATGGGATGCCTACTATTCTAAAGGAGCTCCTAAGGTGAGGTAAAGGAACTTACCACTCACAGGAAAGAAAGGGAAATTGAAGCTATAAACCATTCTTTGTTTCAATGGTATGTGCGACCTATTATTATAAGGTCTTTCAAAATTCATAAAACAAAACCGTGCCCAGAGCCTTCATCAACAAAGGCCTTTCCAATCTCAATACTGCTAGTCAGGAACTACCAAGCATACTTTTAGGCATCATCATATCTTTAAGTGATTCTGGACAGGGCAAAACAAATAGCCTGCATATCAAGAGATGATGATTCCCAATTCTATATGTAACATGACAACACTAGAATATACCAACTAGAAGTGGCACTATGGAACTCCCCCCCAGTGCTTCATTAGTCATTCCACCACCCACCAACCCCACTGGCCTACCTATAGAAGAGTAGGGGCCTTGGGTAGGGAGAGATAGTTGATAGATTTGTAACTAAACCAAGCTTCCATGAAGGAATAAGCAAAGCTCGGGCAATTCTAATAAGGGGAAAGAACAAAAAGTCTCAGGTTCCAAAACCACTTCATTGGCTCGGCTGGACCAGGAATACTAGGAGCACATTAAGCATCAGACGTAGGAACTAAAAATTCACACTTTCCACCATCCCAGTAGCAAACCCTCATCCCCCCCTCCTGCTAGCAAAGAATGAGTGAGAAATCCACCACCTCCACATGAAAAAATGATTCGGCTATTGCCGGCTCTCCCACCTCTCCATCCCTACCACCTCATTGTACCATGCTCTTCGAGAGGATTTTCCAGTGAAGCCCCTCTTTTCTATTATTTGTCTCAAACCATCCACCCACTCCCCAATAATCTAAAAGGGGCACTCACTGACGAGTTGGTGTCAGAATGGGAATAGATGTCAAATGGTGATCTCCTACTACCAGATGGTTGAGTCGATCGTCCACCACCCTCTACTCCTCACCATAGAATAGTAGGGGGCACCTGACCCAACTGTCAATTAATCCACCATAGAATAGTAGAGGCCCATCCCACCTGCTAGGGGATATGACCTGGGTCAGAATTGTAGTTGGTCAACCTCATCTAGAGAATAACGCTAATGCCCATATATCTCTATCTATGAGAGAGGGGTTGGGAAGACATGAGCTGATTGACTATGGATGGTGGGTGCATGCAATGAATGGATGAGAGGAGTAGATGACTTGGGGGACTAACCTCAATGGGATGTCCCCTTATAATAGTAGGGGCGAGAAGAAGGATTTTAGCTATCCGATCAGGTTCCATTGCTCATAGGGGATGGTAGTTGTATACACCCAAAAATGGTCACCTAGACTTTGGGCCCCATTTATTTGATTTATCAACCCTGAATCAGTTTTATCAATAATCAATATTTTCAACATTATCAATTTCTTAATCAAATCTTAATTTTGATCATATTGGATTTTTATCCTATGGGCTAACCATTTTATCCTAAGGAATATTTCCTCCCTTTTATTAAATGAAAAGCCCCACCTTTTCATCTTATCCTAAGTTGCACAAATAAAGTATTATTCTTATTTTATAAAAAGGAGAAAAGCACTTTTTGTCTTATATGGACATAAAGTCAACTCCTATTTTCCTATTGGAGGATACTTGTGCACATGGATTGCTCCTCTTTCAAGCTCCACCATTGATTGAGACTTTTTCCTCTTAATCTCCATGGTCCATTCCTTTGCATTTCTTATAAAAGGAGAGCTCTCTCCCTCATTTTAGATCCATCTCTTTCATGCTATTGTTATGCTGCAGGTTTTCTAGGTGCATTTGGAGCTTTTGGAGATCATTGCTACATCAAGCTTTTCTTGTATTTCCTCATTGCTTCATAGTTTAGACTTCATTTCTTGCATTATCATAGCATCCATAGCTTCATTTCATAGCTTAGTTTCTTTTATGCAATAGATAACTTCACATAGCTTAATTAGGAAGGTTGTAATCCTTTGTATTTCCTTTCAATAGCTTAATTTGTACTTTCATTTCCATAGAATAGTTTGCATTCTCATTTAGATTTGCATTGCATTGCATACTTTGATTTCATTGAAGATATTGGCACTCTTGCCCTTGTCTTCATTGTGAATCTCTCATTGTATGGTTAACTAGCAAGGTCACAAGTTTGTAGCTCTAGCTGAGAGAAAATTCATCATAGTCCCTTGCAACTCCATGCATAGAGAGCTATGAGCCGCTTTGTGAGGCCTCATTGTTGAGCAACCTTGCATGTAATGGTTCATAGAAGTGTGGTCACTTTTGATCCATACAGTAGTAAAAGGACTTGGCAAGCCACCATCCATTGAATTGGAAAGCTCATTTCCCACCTATCCCAATCACCTATAGATATTAGGGGTGTGTGAGTCATCAAGAGGCTATCTAAATGGATACTTCTTTACCGATTCCCTCACTCGCTACCCCCATCGATCTAGGCATAGAAATAGATTACTATTACATTTTGAATGGATGGAACAACTATCTCCCCACCATGATCCACCTCTTCCTCACCATCCACCATTCTCTCATCACCGAATATGTATGCCCCAGGAGGGAATAGAAGATATCATAAACTGTGAATCTGAAGTCCGTAATCAAGAGTGCTTTCCCTACTATTCTATGGGGTGCTTCCTCGCCTTCTCTAGGAGTGGATAGCCTAAGTCCCAAGGAAAACAACCCTCATCCAATGAACTTAATCGATAGGGTGTGAGGTGCGGATTATAATTGTTAACCCTCTCCCAAACGAAGTGAGGTCTCCAATAGATGGAGAATCTATCTAGGGGTGGGGTGGCTATGGATATAGTTTAGTTGGGCCCCCTATCTATCATTCAATGCCTACTGTATTGGTATTGGATCACCCTTCTATATATAACTCATTGGATGGATGCATCATATTATGTATGTAATAGAGTCAATTACTACTCCCATCCCACTCAAAATGGAGGTTGGAATAGAATGCTGATGTAGCCTATTATTAGAATTCCCTACTATTCTATAGGCTAGTTGTTGGGTCTTCCACTCCCCCTATGCTCATGTTCTTCTCTAGCATAAGCACAAGCCCTAGCTTCCTCTTGCATCAAAAAAGAAAGGACAAACATCTTCAAGCACTAGCATCCATCTTCCTTTCTCCTCTAGGGTCTACACATCAAAAGTAACCCTTTACCTAAGTCAACAAGGCAACCCCACATTGAGCACTCTACAATACATAGAAACCAAGTTTCACAATAGGGTCTCACCCAACCTCCTGGTGGTCCACCCTCCAAGCATGATCATCCTTTGTCCCAACACCCCTCCTCCAAGATGGTGCGCTATCCTACACATTGTTTTCCTACGCTCCCTCAACCATCGTGGTTAGTTTTCCTAGTGTCCTACTAGTTGGTGAGCTCTGTACCACATGTCCTATTATGCCTAATCCTCTTCAACATTTGTGCCCAGGTAGTCACTCTTACTCCAATAGTCTCCTCCACATATGTTATGGGTCCACAACCACCTTCCATGAAGTATGCTCCTCAACCCAAGCGTCCTCAAGTCAAGTATCCAACCAACCTCCTAGGTGTATGTCACATGGTCCCATGCTCTTAGGGCCTACCTTATAATAGTAGGGGCCCTCATTTTTGAAACTAATAAAGAGAGGGTGGCTCAAGGCTATGTGCCTTTCACTCATCCAGGTACGTCTCCTAATCAAGCAACAATGGGCACAGCCTATAGAATTGTAGGGCTCACCTAGAAACAATAGGTAGTAAACGAGGACAAGAACAGGAAGGTACCGTATACCTTATACAGAAAAAGTGACACATTAGAACCCAAATGAACTCTCTATCATCACCCCTAACAAGCATTCCAAATCAGTGGAACATAAACAATACATCTAGATTCTTTCCATAGATATAAGCAAGAAAGATATTAAGGTAAGATATACTTCACTTCTGACTGACTAATTGACAAGTGGAGATTGATGATACCCTACCAATCCTCTATCCAATAAGATAAGAAGCTCCTGTTGCAACCAACATCTATTGGCTGGATGCTCACTGAGACTGATAGGGTTCTTTTCACTTCACTTAAAAGGAAGGTAGGGGGGATAAGGGAGGGGTGCCTTACCTTATCTAGTTTGTGATTCATTGATCTATGAACCAGGACATTTCCATTTCTCTCTGAATGATGAACCCATTTCCATGGAATATATAGGGAAGCCATCTCTGAGCATGCTTGATATACCCTCTTCTAATGAAAATCCATCTTGTCATTGTGAGCATATAGCCAATCCATGCCAAGGACTAGATTGTAATAACCTAGAGGGTTAATGCAAAGATTAGACATTATGATCATGTCTCTAATCTGAATCTAACAACTATGAACCATGGAACTAACAAACACTTTAGCTCTTGAAGCTAACTCAACCTCCCAATTGACATCCTGTCTAATTACCACCAACTTGAAACTCTCTACTACAAATGGAGATACAAAGGATTTTGTGGCTCCTGAATCATAAAAGATAGTAACACTGATGCCTTGAATCATACCTGTGGCCTTAATGACCACGGCCTGATGCTTTGCCTAGTAGTTATCAACCACTATAAATACCCTATGAGACCTACCCATATCACCTACTATCAGCTCTAAAGTAGCCCCTCTCTGGCTTCCTACTATGTATCCCTATGGGAACTCTCTCCATAGATATCCCATACCACCACAAGTGTAATATGGCCCTCATGTTTGTACTTGTAATCCATGAGACCCAGACTCTTGTTGACCTCTAGTCTTGCTAGATCCACTATAACCACCCCTAGAGGACTGTTGAGTCCTAGCTGTATGAGTGTAAGGGGCCTATGACCTCTAATCCCACCTAGAACCATGTGATTACCACTTCTTGGGCTTAGAGCCATCTTGTTCTTGAGAAGGTTTCTACCTAGAATCCTGTTGGAGTCATTTCTAAGGCTTTTGACCCTTAAAGGACCCTGTTGAATTTCCCCAATTCCCCTTCCAAGTGGGTCTCTTCTATCTTGATGACTAGGTAGAATAGTTTCATTTTTGAGACTGATCTCGAGAGTCCTATGCCCTACCATGAATGTCCTCAGATTCAAGTGCCCTCTCAACTGCCTCTCTAAAAGTGGTAGGCAATTCTATTTAGACTGGACCTTGAATGGATACATTAAGACCCTTAATGAAATGGTGCATATGTAGCTTCTCATCCTTTATGTAATCAACATAAGGAACTATCTCAAGAAATATAATCTCATATTGCATCATAGTAAGGCCTCTCTATTGAAAGTCATGAAAATCCTCTATCTATCAATGTCTAAAGTGATCTGAAAGGTAGATCTATCTCTGAACATGCTGAGAAAAGTCTCCCAAGTGAGTTTATCTATACTCACTCCACCCATGGCCTCCTCATGTTTCCACCAAGTGCAAGCTCCCTCTCAAAGGAGATGAATGGCAATTCATTCCTTTAGATTTCTCTTGTAGGAGCACAACCCAAAGCATCACTATAAAATCAATAACCATGCCTCTACTCCAGCTCTATCAGTAGCTCCCAAGAATAGAGGAGGATGGAGTCGTAATAAATCCCTAATCTGATCCCCTATATCATGGGTCTCTCTCTCAACTGTACAAGCTCCCAAGTCATATGGGTGCTCTAACTGGTGTACGGACTCAACCTCATGATCTACCTAACCCTCATTCTGTTTAGGTGGTGGACTCCTTATCCTTTCCCTATTGGTCATCCTATGGTCCTTTGAGAGTTTCTGCTCGACCTATTGCATTATAGGTGGTAACCTCTGCTAAATG
>BSBK01010885.1:157500-159509 GCA_027943335.1 Chamaecyparis obtusa
CCTCTTCACAGAAGACTGAAAACCAAAACCCTTCAAACAACGCTGCACAGCCGTGTTTCCAAATTGCCATGAAAATGAATCACAATCCTCTTCCATTTTAATGAACGGCAAAGAGCATAAAGACTCCATAATCAAATACAACCAGAATGTTCGCAGTGTTTTGCGAATGAGACTGGTAATCAAAAATTCCCACTCACAGAGAAATACGGTACCATAATGAAACTCAACCTGAAACAATAGCTCGTAAAACTGAGCTTATCACCAACCCCAACACACAATACAAAGTATGCCAAATGTCGCAAAGAGTACCATATTGAAAACAACAACTGCAACTATAATTAATTCCCACTCTTTTCAAAACTTCACAGCATATTGCCGTGGCAAGGAAAACCAAATTGCCATCGACTTAAGTGTTAGTCTTTTAAAGTTTGCCACCTTCTAACATATAAACTCTAAAAAAAAAACATTTCAATTACTAACCTTCCACTAACATATCAGCATTTCGAAAACCTTATACTAATATTACTAACACTTATCAATACTAATTAATAAGGGTAATAAGGTGTGCTAATTTATATCTGATCCATACTAACTCATAAATAATGGATACTAACTTATTTTATATATTTTTTTTAAATTTATTTATCAATAATAAAAGAATTTAATTAAAATTACTAACATATACCAAAGCATTACTAACTTGAAAGCAAACGAATTTTTTTAAACAGTAAATTAAAAATTAATCTCTTCCTATATAAACGCTGTTAACACAACTCTACAAGATCAGAATTTCTAAATCATAAACAATCAAAATACAAGTGTAATTCAAGATTATGAAAATAAACATCATATACTAATCTTTTTAATGAATGTAAATATATCTACTAATAACCAGAACTAGAAATTAACAAAATCACAATATAATCTGTCCATTGGTTCCAGTGTACGTGAAATCACATAGATTCTCCACAAATAGTACTGTAAACAATCAGAGATCCTAGAGATAAATCCTAAATTCTAACAGAAAATAACATTCTACAACCAGACATGAAATAACAGATAAAATCTGAAGCTAACAGGGGCATGACACCCTCCCCCACCAGTCTAGGCTTACTCCTGGAAGCCTGAAAATAAATGGGGATGAGATATCTTCATAGCTCCTGCATCTTCCCAGGTTGCAGATGACTCATCATCAAGATCCCATAACACTTTTACCTATTCTATTCTGCATCCTCTAAGATTTTAGCTCTCTTACTGGATTATCTGCACTGGTTCCAGCATCAATTAACCATCTACCACCTGTAAATTGTTCCAATTCAGAACGTGAGCAATGTCAGGAATATACTTTCTCAACACAGATACATGGAAAACATCATGAATACGTGAAAGGCTGGGGAGGCAAAGCAACTGGACCCACACGCTCAAGAATTTCAAATGGTCCCACAAACCTAGGAGATAATTTGGAACCTTTCCCGAATCTAATAGGACTTTTTTGAGGTCTAACATGAAGAAAAACCTTATCTCCAACCTCAAATTGGCATTCAGTCCTATGCTGATTAGCGTACTTTTTCTATCTGTCCTGAGCTGTAGTAAGATGTTCCCTAATGCGTTTAACTTGCTGTTCCAAATCCTGAAGCATCTCGGGCCCTAGAAGAATTCTCTCTTCCAGGACTATCCCAGCTCAAAGGTGTTCTACAAGGTCTATCATACAAAGCCTGAAAAGGTGCCATACCTATAGAGCTGTGATATCCGTTGTTATAGGAAAATTCAACCAGGTGCAAAAATTCCTCCACTTATTCTGCCTATCCATCACATACATCCTAAGCATGTCTTCCAAAATCTGATTGACACGCTCAGTTTGTCCATCTGTTTCAGGATGGTATGCTGAACTGAAAATTCAGCTGAGTACCTAGCTCTCACTGAAGAGACCTCCACAATGAAGAAGTAAAGACTGGATCTTTGTCGAAAATGATTTTCTTAGGTAACCCATGCAACTTGACAATCTGATC